>CAUYRT010064934.1:0-14698 GCA_963574885.1 Lepilemur ruficaudatus | reverse complement strand
AGGCATGCGCCACCATGCCCGGCTAATTTTTTCTATATATTTTTAGTTGTCAGCTAATTTCTTTCTATTTTTTTTTGGTAGAGATGGGGTCTCGCTCTTGCTCAGGCTGGTCTTGAACTCCTGAGCTCAAATGATCCACCCACCTTGGCCTCCCAGAGTGCTAGGATTACAGGCGTGAGCCACCACGCCCGGCCAAAATGGGCAATTTTTTTAAAGACAGAGTCTCACTCTGTTGCCGAGGCTGCGGTGCAGTGGTGCCATCATAGCGACCTTAAATTCCTGGGCTCAAGGGAGCCTCCTGCCCCAGCCTCCCAAGTAGCTGAGACTATAGGCAGGCGCCACCAGGCCCGGCTACTTTTTGTGTGGTTTGTACAGATGGGGTCTCACTGTCGCCCAGGCTGTTCTCAAACTCCTGGCTCCAGAGATCCTTCTGCCTCTGCCTCCCAAAAGGCTAGGATTGCAGGTGTGAGCCAGCACACCTGGCCTAAAATGAGCATTAAAGCACCTGTTTTTATCTCTCTGGAGTCACCAGGCAGCAGAGGAGAAAAGTGCCTGCCCAGGGAAGGGACAGTCAACTCAAATGGGGAAAATCAAGGCCGTGGTGTCCTAGGGCAGCGGAGACTGCCGGGCACGGCCTCCGTCCATGCAGGCACCTAGGAACAGCCGGAGTGGGCCTCTCTTTCCGCTGTGGTCCCTCACCCGGCAGGGCTTGGGGCTCCCAGGGTCAGGTGGGCCAGGCTTTGAATTCTGAGTCCTGGGTCTGTGGCCTCCCCTGGCTGTGGCCGTTTCTCCATCCAAAAAGCTGTTAGTTAACACGTTACTGTTAGAACTGCTGATAAAATATTTCAATCTATTCATGAAACATGAACGGTAAAGCTATTGGTAAAATGTGATGGTCGGGGAGCCCTGCTGTATTAAGTGGGAGCAGGCACAAGCTGGGAGACCCCCTGCTGGCCCAGGCTCCAACCACCCTGGCCTTGCAACTTCCGGCTGTGTGTCCTTGGGCAAATGACCATTGCCGCTCTGTGCCTCAGCTTCCCCGTCCTCCAAATGGGAATAGCAGTCCCCACTTTATAGCCATCCTGTGAGAATCAAATGACATTTACATTCACAGCCCTTGGCTCAGTGCCAGGCACTTTGGACACATCTAGTTTGTGTCATTTTTGTTCAGTCTTAGCCTTCTACTTATTTTATTTTATTTCTTAATATTTATTTATTTTTGAGCCTAGGCTGGAGTGTAGTGACATTATCATTGCTCGCTGCAGCCTCAAACTCCTGGGCTCAGGCGATCCTCCTGCCCCAGCCTCCGGAGTAGCTGGGACTACAGGCATGCACCACCATGCCCAGCTAATTGTTTTTGTTTTTTGTAGAGACGGGGTCTCGCTGTGTTGCCCAGGCTGGTCTCAAATGCCTGGCCTCAAGTGATCCTCCTGTGTTGGCCTCCCAAAATGCTAGGATTACAGGCGTGAGCCCTGCACCTGGTCTTGCTTTCCATTTTATGCCTATGACTCCAGGGGAGGGGCTGAACCTCCCTGTGCCTCAGTTTTTCCTTGGGGACATGGGACCATTGTAAGCCCCTCCCACAGCAGTGCAGTAGTGTCACAGCTCCTTAGACCCTGGCTCCCGTGTCTCCACCAGGACGGTCTTAGCAGCCTCTGTCCCTGGGGACGGCTATAATTAGGACTGGCCCGAGCAGCTACAGATGGTATTTTTGTCTTGGGGACAGCGAGGTCCAGTTCCCACCAGGTGTCTGGTTGCAGGGCTGTGGGGGCTTGAGGGGGGTTCCTGGCTGGACCCCTGTGACTCCCCATCTTTCTGGGCTGCGTGACCCATCTCCAAGCCTCTGTTTTCTCACCTGTACAATGGGAGAATCACGTTTCCAGCCTTAGTGCAGTTGGCTCGGGCTCTCCCACGGAAGCCCTGATCAACAGGATTGTGTCTTGGATGCCTCAAGAATCTGGGTACCATTTCCCTGGGGACACCAGAACTGATGTGGTCCCGCAGGGCAAGGCCCAGGGAGGGGGGGCGGGGCCAGGGCTCATCCCACAGCAAGGGTCAGGCCTTGGTCAGGCATGGTCAGGCCTCAGCTGGGAGGCGACATGAACGTTCCAGGTCCTTCCCCTGGGTGACACCTGAAGAGGCTCGGTTTCCTCTTCTGTAGAATGGGACAGGGCCGGGCTGACTCCACAGACTCCGGGATAGCCCACACACCAGCGGCCCCCCTTCCCAGGCCAGTGGGGTCCAGCCGGAGGCGAGGGGAGGCAGCTGAGGCTTCCCAGGACGGAAGGCTTGGCGGGGCAGAGTGCGGATGTTTGTCCATGGAGACAGCGGAGAGGGAAAGTCATCCGGAGACAGGGCCTGGGGAATGTCAGAGCAGGTGGGATCACGTGGGGACAGTGTTGGGAGAGACGGAGCTGGGCTTGAGCCCTGCTGCTCTGCAGCAAAGACTTATGCCTGTGACCACTTCTACTTCAGCCTCAGTTTCCCCACCTGGCAAAGGATTAAGGGTCTGTGGTTTCTGGGCAGCCCTTTGGTGCCTCTGGGCCTCAGTTTGTCCATCTGGAAAATGGGAAGAGGAAGATTGGGAAATTTGGGTGAGCTCTGGGCAGCCCCTTGGCAAACTCCATGCCTCAGTGACCCCCTGATAATGGGGGCAGGGTGGCTGAGTTTCCTGGGGCACCTCCCCTTCCAACTGTCTCATGGTAACACTTTTCAGCCATTATAGCCCAGCAAGCCGCACTAACGGGGACATGCGGAGGAATGCGGCATAGGACCCCGGTTCTGGGCCCCAGTGGGGAAAGTGGGAGAGTAGAGAGTTGCATCTGACTGCATGCCTCAGTTTCCCCGTTTGTCCGGGTAGTCGTTATTAGGGAATGGTCCAGCCCCAAGGCGGGGCGCTGCGCCCTCTGCCTCCTCCCCGCTGGGCCCCGCCCCCGCGGCTGTGCAGAAAAGGTCCCGCGCTGCCGGCTCCGGGTCGAGCCTCCCCGCGGTCCTGGCCATGCAGGGCCCTCCGGCGCCCGCCCCGGGCGCTGGGCCCGGCTCCCCCCGGGGCTCCCCGCGTGGCTCCCCCGGGCTCTTCAGGAAGCTCCAGGTGAACCAGAGCATCCGCCTGCAGCGGCGCTTCACGGTGGCCCATCCGCTGTGGTGAGGCGGGACGGGGGGCCGGGCGGGTCCCCCGAGCGTCGGTAGGGGGTGGCGGAGGCAGGAAAGGCACGGACCGAGACAGCCGCGGCCTGGCGGGGTCAGGGCATGGATGCTGTGCCCCTCCTTCCCGCTCTCCGGGTCTCTCGCCCCTACCCTATCTCTGTCCCTCGCGCTTGGTGACTCTATCTCGTCGTCCCGCCGTCTGGACACACACCCAGGGGACCGGCCCTCTGTCCCTTCCCAGCTGCGCCGCCCAGAGCAGGACGGGCTGAGACTCACGTCGCCTCCTGACCCGGGCCGCGGGTCCTGGCGGTGGGAAGAGGGGAAGGGGCATTCTTCCGCCGGCGTCCGCCTCCGCCGCCACCATGCCGTCCCAGCACCAGCGACCAGACGACCTGGGGGCTTCACAGCGAGTCCTGGGTGTCCACGGAGGAAGACCTGATTTGAGGCAGGCTTTGGGGACAGTGTCTGAGAGTTAAGAAGGGCTGAGAGCGGCCCACGCTGTCTGAGCGCCCACTTCTCGCTGCACCGCTCGGTGGCATCCTCCAAGGACTCTGTCCACGGCTCTGGGTTCAAATCCTCATCCTTCGAGAGCCGGCCACGACCTCGTGGGGGCGGGGGCGTGAGTCTGGGTTCGAGGGTGTGCAGCTTGTGGGCACAGACTGTGGCTGGCACCTGGGTCGTGCCAAATAGGCACCCACTTGGCAGTTTGGCACCCAGAGAGACGGGGAGGTCCCTTCTGCAAGGTCACACCACCAGTGACAGCTGAAGGAAGGCGTGACCGTGGACCCTGACGGCGTCATTTTAGCCTGGGAGGGTGGTCCCAGAGAGTGACCTCAGGGCACCAGAGGCCAGCAATGAGTGGTCCCTTCTGTGGACCCCATAGGGAGTGCAGGGGCATCAGGTGGTAGCACGGGGTACCAGAAAGGGACGCTAAAGGAGGGCAGGTCCACCGCAGGCGGGACCGGAACCCAGATCCCAGGCATGAAGCCTTCGAGTCTCCATGCCTCAGTTTACCCTTCTGGCTGATGGGCAGCTTCAGCCCTGCGCAGCTCGCATCATGGAACCAAGGCCTGACCCGTCGCTCCCGGCTAAGTTTACAGCAGGAGGAAAAACAGCCTTCCCCCCAACTGGCCCCCCCCAGAAAATCCAGGCTCACCCCTTAACCCTCTGTTAGGTCCAGAGCGAGAGAGACACATGAACCCGCACGTGTAGCAAAATGCTGTTTATTCTGAGCATCTGGGTGCAATGGGCGGAGGCCAAAGACCGTCACAAGAGAAAAGGGGAGGGCCTGGGGTTTTACATAGGGTTTTTTGGGGGGGGGGCAGTAAGTGGCCAGAAGGGCCGTCTGCAATTAATTCTTTTGCAAACAACCAGCTCCTGGGACCCCTGCCCCAGTCACATCCTTCCTTCAGCTCTGGCCTCGCCCTCATCAGGACGGATGGGGAGGGACAGCGCGGTCGCTACCAGGGCGGGGGGGGCAGTGCGGGCTGCAGCCGTCTGTCAGATCCACAGGTCCCGGGTCGCCCCAGACCCCTGCGGCTGCTGTTTCACAAGCCTGAGTTTTGCATTAACCGCGTTCTGTCCCACGCACACTTCTCGGGTTCCCACCTGCAACAAACCTAACATTGCATCCTCTTATTATATACATACAGGAAAAGGAGGGGTAAGGTATGGGAAAAGGGTAAAAATTAAAAATTGGAAAGATTGGGAAGTGGGCATCGTCTTTCTGACTGCTTTTTGTTGTTTCTGTTCCTGGAGATCTGGTCATCTTTGAAACGCGGTCAGGCCCATTGCAGGGGGTGTGACTTTTGTCCCTGAGACTCGGTTTTGGGCGGGACACAAAGGCCTGGAGGTCAGCCCCCTGCAGTCTGTCTGGGAGCTTATCACCTAGCGGCTGTAAAACGTGAGCCGGGGAGATGCAAAGAGAAAGGTTCACAGTTCTTTTCTGGGCTCTTTTAGGTGTTTGTGAAGACAGAGTCCCGGCAGGTGCCTGCTGGTCTGGGAGACAGAGAGCAAAGAGTGGGGAGAGCTCAGAATTGATTTTTAGCTGTCTTGAGAAGACTGGGAGATTCAAGGCCGCCCTAACATTCCCCCTTTGTGTTGTTAAAATTACATTTTTATGTAAAATGAACTCAGAGGTTGGGAAAGTGGGCAGAGATCTTTCTTCTGTAGCTTCTTCGAGCTGAGGACGGGCGTAGTTGAGGTCTTTTTTGTGGGGGGGGTGATTTATTAAAAGCTCCTCCTTTTTAAACGGCCTTGAAGTTAGAGTAGGGGCAGGATGGGGTGTTACCGGAGAGAAATAGTCGGGGCCTGACTGTTACTAGACGGTGGAGGATGTTGGCTTTGGAAGGGAGAGTTGCAGGCAGAGCCCGCAGGGGCTCTGGTTAAGCGTTGCACGTCGGGTGTGGTGAGGAGAGCTCATCCTTTTGAGACGGCAGAGAGGTTGGGGACGGCAGGCGGATAAGATGTCGTGGGGCGCCCACAGTGGTGGGTGCAAAGCGAGGTTATCACTGTCTGGGTTCCCAGCGAGGGCCAAGGACTGACGGGCCCGATGTGCAAGCCGGGCTGCGGGGGCACGCACAGAGCCACACGAGGAGTGTACAGAGGACACAAACACGGTAGGAGCCACGCACCCCATGGCACCTTTCAGAGCCCGGGAGCCCTGACGGGCTGGACCTTCAGGGAGCCCGCCTTGGGCGGAAGCAGGTTCCGCAGGGCCTGCAGGTTTGAGTCCTCAGAGATGACTCTCGGACGGGATTTCCAGAAGCTTAGCTGTCGCAGTGGAAGCGGCGAGGGAATCGCTTAAAAGGTTGAGGGAGGCCCAATGCGTTCCGGGAAATCCTTGAGTAAAATCTAGCCTTTGGGCTGTTAAGTGCTGCGGTCCCTTTAAGAAGCGGTCCCGGTGGCTCATGCCTGTCATCCCAGCGCTCTGGGAGGCCGAGGCGGGAGGATCATTTGAGCTCAGGAGTTCGAGACCAGCCTGAGCAAGAGCGAGACCCCATCTCTACTAAAAAAAAAAAAAAAAAAAGAAAGAAATTAGCTGGACAACTAAAAATATAAAGAAAAAATTAGCCGGGCATGGTGGCGCACGCCTGTAGTCCCAGCTACTCAGGAGGCTGAGGCAGGAGGATCGCCTGAGCCCAGGAGTTTGAGGCTGCTGTGAGCTAGGCTGACACCACGGCACTCACTCTAGCCCGGGCAACACAGTGAGACTTTGTGTAATAAAAAAAGGAGCGGTCCAGTGAGCTCCAATGCTGGCAGGTAGGCGCCAGGCGCGCTGGTGGAGGAAGACCCGGGAACCGAACCGAACTTCCTAATTTGTATCTCTTGAAATCAGTTTTTACAATTTTAAAACATTTAAGCCTTGAGCGACCTACCCGTGGAGGCGGCTGGGGATCTACCAGTGAGCTACATCCCCTCCTGATGGCACTTTTGAAACTAGTTTCTCAAAGGTTACCAAAGGCACGTGAAGTAAAAGGCATCTGAGTTCCTTCAATGTTCTTAATAGAATTTGCTGTAAGCACTTACTGTAAGACAGCTCATCCGAGCTCTTTTACATATTTTGGTAGTGAAACACGCATGCACAGACATGCACATGACACGCAAACATACAGACATAGAAGCAGATGGTTTTAGGTGAAACGAGGCAGAAAGTTCTATAGTTTGAAAGCTCAGAGCACAGCCAGGGACCATGAAGCTCTGCCGCAGGTCAGAGGGAGGAAGCCACGACCTCTTTTCCCAGAGGGGTGGCTGGGAGGCATAGACAGATGGGGAGGGCAGATACGTCATCTCCCAGCGGACGGAGAAGCCGTGTGACACACAGCGGCTCCTAGTTTGCCCTTCACTGCGACCACGGGGGTGGGCGAGGGAAAGAGGGGCCCCGAGGACTCAGCACCGCAGCCGGGGCTCAGCGTCCGCACTGGAGGCCTGGCCGGCCCGGCGTGGTCCAGCTCGGTTCTGTTCCGAAGCCTGACGGGCTGTGGGCGGAGGCAGTGTCAGAGGGTTGTGGGTTGGGAGGACGCCTGTCCAGGGAGGGGCAGCCTGCTCCGGGAGGCAGGTGCGACTTTCCATCTTAGGAAGGAGACGCCTGCTTTTCCAGCGCCCTTATTTTGCAGACGGGGCGTGGTCCTGGCGGAGCCCATTTCCTGGGACATTTGACTCTGGAGACCCGGAGTCGCCGTGCAGGCGGGGCTCAGCTCCCGTGGAAGGATGTGGCCTTGTCATCTCCTTGCCTGGGGCCTTTTGAGTGACTGTCTGGAGAAACTCCTGGGCAGGGCAGCTGCGATTCCGTTTCAGGGGCTGTGGTCAGTCCCTTTGCATTTTTCCTTCGCCTCTCCCCATCTAGGTCATTAAAGACCTCGAAGGCGAGGTTTAGGGGATCCTTTTGCGGGGTTTGAGGGCTGCGTCTAATTTTTTGGAGCTTGTGCCTGATGTCAGACTCGGACTGGGACATAAAATGTGTATTGAGGAGGAAAGTTCCCTCAGGAGTTGCTACTTGATAATCCGATAATGGGTCTGTTTTAGGGACAGGTGACTGTCCCCACTGGCTGGACAGGAGCATGTCTATGGATTTTTTTTTTTTTGAGACAGAGTCTCACTCTGTTTCCTGGGCTAGAGTGCCGTGGCATCAGCCTAGCTCACAGCAACCTCAAACTCCTGGGCTCAAGCGATCCTCCTGCCTCAGCCTCCCGAGTAGCTGGGACGACAGGCATGTACCACCATGCCCGGCTAAGTTTTTCTATATATATTTTTAGTTGGCCAATTAATTTCTTTCTATTTTTTAAATAGAGACAAGGTCTCACTCTTGCTCAGGCTGGTCTCAAACTCCTGACCTTGAGCGATCCTCCTGCCTCGGCCTCCCAGAGTGCTGGGATGACAGGCGTGAGCCACCGCGCCCGGCCATGTCTATGGATTTTATTGCTGTGTGCCTGGGCGTTAAGTCAAACCCTCCCCTTCTCCAGGGGACAGAGTGGCGGACAGAATAGTGCAGAGGTCATGCCAGGTCAGGTCATAAGACTGAGTTAAATAAAAGGGACACCCACCTGCATGATGCCTTCCACCCCTGAGCAGTAGGAGGCTGGGACCAGGGCCGGGAGCAGCTGGAGGGTTGGGCTGGGAGGGCTGAGGCCGCAAGGGTCAGGATCTGAGGTTTCAGGTTCGTCCAGAGCAGAGGGCGACGGAGAGGGGGAAGGTCTAGAGTGTAGCAGGAAGATTTGAGCCGGATGACAGTTTGTACAGGGTGACAGGGGAGGGTGTTACTCCCGAGGGTCGAACCCTGGATTGTGAAGGGAAGATCCAAGGCCGGGTCCGGGGTGTGTCTCTCCACTCGGTTCAGGAGGGGCCGGGTGGACGATTACCTTACCTCGCCGTGCTAGAGCGCTCTGCCTCCCCTCTGGGACCAGCGACAAGGTAGAAAGAGACCCCTGCCCGGCTCGGGAAAGATCCGTGGAACCTCACTGCTGACCCAGGGACTCAGAGGGAGGCAGGATTCGGGTTGAGCCCAGGACGAGCGGCCGCTGCCCGCTGCCTCCCGAGTTGCCAGCCTGGCCTGCTAGAGGCCCAGAAGCCGCTGTCCTCCCGGTGTCCCTGTCCCGAGGTGTCGGCACCAGCTGTTAGGTCTGGAGCCGAGAGAGACACGCAAAGCCTCCTGCGTAGCAAAATGCTGTTTATTCTGAGCATCTGGGTGCAATGGGCGGAAGCCAAAGACCGTCACAAGAGAAAAGGGGAGAGCCTGGGGTTTTACACAGGGTTTTCGGAGGGGGGCAGTAAGTGGGCCAGAGCGGCTCTCTGCAATTAATTCTTTTGCAAACAACCAGCTCCTGGGACCCCTGCCCCAGTCACATCCATCCTTCACCTCTGGCCTCGCCCTTTTCAGGAGAGCTGGGAAGGGACAGCGCGGTCACTCCCAGGGCGGGGGGCAGTGCGGGCTGCAGCCGTCTGTCAGATCCACAGGTCCCGGGTCGCCCCATGCCCCTGCGGCTGTTCTTTTTACAAGCCTAAGTTTTGCATTAACTGCGTTCTGTCCTATGCACACTTTCCCGGTTCCCACCTGGAACAAATCTAACAACCTCCGCACCCGGGATGGGGATTCGAACACCGTGCCGCTGCTCCTGGCCTCAGTTTCCCTATTTGTCCACAGGCGCGCTTTCCTGGAGTCTTTGGGGAGAGGCGACAGGAGGGCGGGGGACGCCGCCCGCAGGCCGCCCCCCTGGCAGGGTGGCTTGGGGCACCCGCCGCCGCAGCCGCCGGTCTGTCCGCGAGGGCGGGGAACGGTCGGGGAGCGCTCCGCCCCCTCCGCGCTCCGGGGCGGGGACTCTCGGAGCCTCGGCACGGCCCCCAGGAGCCGAAAGACGCCCGGACACCCCCGAGTGCAGCCGGACTTAGCCGAGCGTGCCCGATCTCGAGCCGAGCGCCGCCCGGACTGGCCCGAAGTAGCCCGAGCGCGGCCGGACTGGGGCGAGCGCGTGAGCTCGGGCTTCTCCGAACCGTCCCGAGCGCAGTCGGGCTCGGCCGGGCCTGAGCGAACTCTCCCGGCGGAGCTCCAGGACCACGTCCACCTCCGAGGGTTGCGATCGGACCGACACCCGGTCGTCCGTGACCGAGCCGGGCCGAACTCTGCCGGGGGGTGGGCGCGCGCAGGCAGGAGAGGAGAGCGGGGAACCAGGGCGGCGGCGGGGCCGGAGGGGCTGGGGGTGGGGCCTCGGCCCTGAAGGGGCGGGGCCTGGACGGCCGGGGGCGGCGGCCTGGACGGCCGGGGGCGGGGCCAGGTGTCCCCAGAGGCGTGGCCAAGCTGGCTGCCGCCGGGGGGACCTCTCTGGGCACTGAGGAGCCCGAGAGAGCTAGACCGGCCTCGACCCCCTGTCCAGGTGGAAGAGCCCAAGAAACTGCTTGCAGCTACCGTATCCGCCCTGCGAGCTAGATCTCAGTTTACCCCTTGGCAATAGGGGCGCCCAGTCGCGGTCCTCGGACGTTCCATCGTGACCCCCTAAGAGAGTCCTGGGATGGGCCACACCTCACCCGTCTTAGAGACAGGATGCCTGGGGTCCGGCGACAGGGGGATACCTGACTGTGGTCAAACGGCCACTCTGGGGAAGGTCTGGGACTCAGGCCCTAGAGTCCAGAGCGACCCCAGTGGGGAGGGACTCGGGTACAGATGCGGGGGCCAGCGCGTGAGAGGTGCAGAGTCCCTGAGAGGGTACGGCCGTGGGGCAGATGGACAAGCTGGAAACAACTGCCGGACCTCGGCACAGCCCCAGGGAGAAGGTGACAGGGGTACAGGCGCAAGCCACAGCTGGGCGCGTAACTGCCAGCACCCTCGTCTCTGACCACGCCTCCTCTGCCCTCAGCTTTGACCTGGAAAATGGGCTCCCGGGCGGGAGAAGCACCCTGGACCCTCAGTCTGGGCCTGGCCTGGGCCGGGTCCTCCAGGCTCCTGCCCCGCACAGCCAGCGGCGCGAGTCCTTCCTGTACCGCTCAGACAGCGACTATGAACTCTCGCCCAAGGCCATGTCGCGGAACTCCTCCTCAGCCAGCGACCTGTGAGTTTGGGGCTGATGGGATGACACCTTGGCCCTCTGTCCTTCCTTTGTTTTTCTATTCAGCAAACTCCTTCAAGTGGCCATTTGGGCTAGGTTTTGAAGTTTAAGTAGGAGTTTGCCACAGGGAGCTCATTTATTCAGTGAGTGTGCTGTGAATGGTATCAGGTGATCTTCTGCGCTTGGTCTTATGCTGGGGTGAGATGGGG
This sequence comes from Lepilemur ruficaudatus, assembly GCA_963574885.1. Taxonomy (NCBI): domain Eukaryota; kingdom Metazoa; phylum Chordata; class Mammalia; order Primates; family Lepilemuridae; genus Lepilemur; species Lepilemur ruficaudatus. The sequence goes on along the minus strand of CAUYRT010064934.1, from coordinate 3,807 downwards.
GTAGTAATCCAAAAGCATTAAGGCCAATGAGCAGCGACTGAACAAACACATTGATTTGAGCTTCCTGGTAGCCATAATGAAAAGGGAAATATAATAGTTTCTGTCCTGACTCTACTAAGATCCCTACCGCCCCTAGGATGGTTCTCCCATTTATGAGATGCAGATAAAGTGAGTGATTGGTCGGAGACCCCGTGGTAGCTCCCAGGGAGAGCTGGCTGAGGGGAGCCCAAGGCCCAGAAGGGTACCGGGAGAGCACGTCCTCAGCCGAGGGCACGGTGTGGGTAAAAGCTGAAAGAGGGGAATGCGCAGGCGTTCTCCCGGCCACTCTCCCTGATGGTCCGTCTCCCTGCAGACACGGAGAAGACATGATTGTCACACCCTTCGCCCAGGTGGGTGCCCGCCCTTACCAGCCCCCTTGAGCGGTGCAGGTGGTACCGGCGTCTCCTTCCCGCCACTGACCGCCTCGTTCCCGACAGGTCCTGGCCAGTCTGCGGACGGTTCGGAGCAACGTGGCGGCCCTTGCCCACCTGCTAGGCCGTGGGATGTACACGTAGGCAGAGGGCGGGGGTGGGTGCAGGGCCGACAGGGACAAAGCGGGCAGGGCAGAGGCAGGGCCTGGCCGAAAAGGGGGTGACGAGCTGGGCCGGGGCTCTGGTGCCTTCAGGTTGGGGTGTGGGGCGAGACCTGGGGGACTTGGTGGTGGGGCCAGGCCGGTGGATGGGCCGCCCCTGAGCCTCCTGTACTGCAGGCAGGCACCGGTTGGAAGCCCCGCGTCCAGCAGCCAGCCCCCTGCACCTACAGGTACCGCACCTATTCCCCCTCCCCCACTGAGGGACAGCTGTCACCTTCCCTTCTATATTGGTGGAGACCATCCTCGGGTCCTCAAGCTGCGGCTGATGGTGTCCCGCCACCCCCCAAAGTGCCCCAGGGCCCAGAGAGGGACAGAGACCTGCCCAAGGCCACATAACAGCCACCTGTGGACACCTGGGGATCTGGAACTTGGGTCCTGGGGTCCCAACTGGCCCCAGTGGGGAAGGTTTCAGGGTCCAGGTGCAGAAACAGAGGCACGGAGGGCACAGGGTCCCCAAGCGGGGGTGGGGCAGGCCCTGACCAGCTCGACTCCCAGAGGACGCGGGGCAGAAGCTGGCACTGGAGACCCTGGACGAGCTGGACTGGTGCCTGGATCAGCTGGAGACGCTGCAGACCCGGCACTCGGTGGGCGAGATGGCCTCCAGCAAGGTGAGCGCCACGCAGCCCGGGTCGCCGGCCTCTGCATACGGTGCCCTGTCCTCACCGCCTCACCTCTGACCCTCCCCAGTTCAAGCGGATGCTGAACCGGGAGTTGACCCACCTCTCTGAAACCAGCCGCTCCGGGAACCAGGTGTCCGAGTACATCTCCCGGACCTTCCTGGGTGAGCTGTGTGTGTCACTACCTGGGCAACACCATAGACGTAGTAAGATGGGACAGCAAGAAAGACTTCTACTACAGAGCTGATAATGGGATAATTTGAGCAAGGTATTGAAGGATGAATAGGAGTTTGCTAGATTAAACAGTTCATTGTCAACAAGCCTCTGCCCTGGGCCTGGCCCTGAAAAGGCCCAGTCTGGAGAGAACAGCTGGACAAAGACACCCCCAGTCCCGTGGGATCAGGACTGAGGGAATCAGAAACAGAGCAGGGAGGTCATCCCAGAGGAGGGGGCATTTGAGTCTTGGGGAGATAGAGCCAGACGTGGACACCCCTAGCCCCATGGGTCAAGGCTGGATCAGGGGAAGGAACAGGGGACACTTCCAGGAGAAGAGGACATTAAAGCTAAGGTTTTGAGGCATGAGTAGAAGTTTGCCAAGGAGGAGATGGGACCAGACACCAGTGCGGGAGATGGAAAGGACACTGGGCCGTCTGGGGGAAAGTGCCCTTGGGTCCCAGGTGCCCGAGAGCCATGCCTGGCAGAAGGGCCCCCTGAGTCAGCCATGAACAGAAGACAGGAAGCTACAGGCTAGACAGGGACGTAACTCTGAGCTTACCGCGGCCGTGTGCAAAGGAAGACAGGGTGGTCCTGGGGTGCGGCAGGGTCCGGGTCCCCGGCGGGCGGGCAGGGTGGCCCCGCAAGCAAGCTGGCTTCTTTGCGCCCCGCCCCGCCCCACAGACCAGCAGACCGAGGTGGAGCTGCCCAGGGCGGCGGCGGAGGAGCCCACGCAGCCCATGTCCCAGATCAGCGGCTTGCACGGGCTCCGCCGCGGCGCCAGCCTCTCCTCAGCCACCGTCCCACGCTTTGGGGTCCAGACAGACCAGGAGGGGCAACTGGCCAAGGTGGGTCCCCAGCCGCAATGCCGAGACCTGGGCTCTGTGTGGATGTCCCGTCCCGGGCCTCAGTTGGCCCACCCGTGTACTGGGGCGCAGCGTGGGACCCGGCGGGGCTTGAGGCCCCAAAGTCCGGGCGAGTCGGGCAGGGGCTGAGCTCCAGCCCTTCCCGTTCCAGGAGCTGGAAGACACCAACAAGTGGGGGCTGGACGTGTTCAGGGTGGCAGAGCTAAGCGGGAACCGGCCCCTCACTGCCATCATATTCAGCATCTTTCAGGTACCCCCCCTGCCCTCGGCTTCCAATCCACCTGGGGTTTCCCCTTACCCTTTCCTACCCCAAGACCTCAGGGACGCTCATTTTCCAAATTCTGTCTAACGCCCCTGAATGGGATAATTTGAGCAGGGTGTTGAAGGATGAATAGGAGTTCGCCAGGTTGACCAGTTCATTGTCAACAAGCCTCAGCCCTGGGCCTGGCCCTGAAGAGACCCAGTCTGCAGAGAACAGCTGGACAGAGACACCCCCAGTCCTGTGGGGGCAGGACTGAGGGACAATCAGGAGAGCAAGGAGGTCGTCCCAGAGGAGGGGGCGTTTGACGGTGGGTGGGGTCTCAGGAGAGAGAAGCGGTAGGAACAGTGTGTGCCGCAGCCCCAAGGCCATGGCCCTGACCGGGCGCCTGTGACGGGCCAGGAGCGGGACCTGCTCAAGACGTTCCAGATCCCGGCAGACACGCTGGTCACCTACCTGCTGACCCTGGAGGGACACTACCACGCCAACGTGGCCTATCACAACAGCCTCCACGCCGCCGACGTGGCCCAGTCCACACACGTGCTGTTGGCCACACCCGCCCTCGAGGTACCGTGTGACGGCCGCAGATGCCGGGGCGGGCGCGGGGCGCGGGGAGCCGGCCCCCACCTGTCCTGCCCGGCCGCTCAGGCTGTGTTCACAGACCTGGAGATCCTGGCCGCCATCTTCGCGAGCGCCATCCACGACGTGGACCACCCTGGCGTCTCCAACCAGTTCCTCATCAACACCAGTGAGTCAGAGGAGAGCATGGGGCCCTGCCGAGTCTGTACCCTGAGCCTAGTGCCCCCGTCTGTGAAACAGTGGTGACAGCCTTCCCTCCCTTCAGGTGCTCAGGGTGAGCCTGGTACACAGTAGGTGCTCAATCAGTGAGAGAATAGCAAGCCGTGCCAGAACTGATCTGGGTCCACCGAGATCTGAAAGTTCAGAATCCTTCAAGGAGTCTGAAAAACTCAATTTAAGGCTGGGCGCGGTGGCTCACACCTGTAATCCCAGCACTCTGGGAGGCCGAGGCGGGAGGATTGCTCAAGGTCAGCCTGAGCAAGAGCGAGACCCCATCTCTACTAAAAAAAATAGAAAGAAATTAATTGGCCAACTAAAAATATATAGAAAAAATTAGCCGGGCATGGTGGCACATGCCTGTAGTCCCAGCTACTCGGGAGGCTGAGGCAGGAGGATCGCTTGAGCCCAGGAGTTTGAGGTTGC
>CAUYRT010064925.1:0-24537 GCA_963574885.1 Lepilemur ruficaudatus | reverse complement strand
CAGCAACCTCAAACTCCTGGGCTCAAGCAATCCTTCTGCCTCAGCCTCCCGAGTAGCTGGGACTATAGGCATGTGCCACCATGCCCGGCTAATTTTTTTCTATATATTTTTAGTTGGCCAATTAATTTCTTTCTATTTTTTTTTTAGTAGAGACAGGGTCTCACTCTTGCTCAGGCTGGTTTTGAACTCCTGACCTTGAGCGATCTGCCCACCTCGGCCTCCCAGAGTGCTAGGATTACAGGCGTGAGCCACCGTGCCCAGCTATATGTCCTCAATTTAAAAAATAAAGCATGTGGGTCCCTGCCCACATGATGTTTTTATTCAAAGAATACAAAGGACAAGCACTTCTAAAAGGAAAAAAATGGGCTCTTTGAAACTTCCGGAGAGATTGTGACTAGAGTGCCACACTGGTGCCGGGGGAAGAAAACAATGACATAAGGCCAGCTGGCACTGAAAATGCACCAAGGCATGGACATACCCACTCAGCCCACAACACCATTCCTACATACACCTTCTTTTCTTTCTCAAGGTTGGCCTTGGTGTTTATTTCAACGAGAACATGAATTTGCAGGTGTAGATGCTGGGGCTTCAGGAGAAAGTGAAGATCGCAGGTATTTACCTTGTGCAATGGAATTTGTCCTATCCAACTGTTCTTAGGAGAGTCCTGCACACAGACAGCTCTTAGAAAGTAAGGGTGGGTACAGAGCTTTTACAGGATGAAAAATAAATAAATAAAAAATAAAAACATAAAAAAAAAAAAAGTAAGGGTGGGTATCCGGAGTGCTTGAAAGGCAGGACCTCTATAAGTTAATTGGAGAAGAACTCATTGGAGGAGGGATCCATACTAAGACTGAAGGCAAAGAGGCTTGGTGGAGACCAAGGAGCAGTGGGCTTTCCTGGGGGTGACAGTAGGAATGGAACTAAAAGGAGACACTGTACGGAGAGGGAGAGGAAGGGTTCATGAATTTTTTTTTTTTTTTATAGACGGGGTTTTGCTCTTTTGCCCAGGCTGGAGTGCAGTGGGCTCATTGCAGCCTCACACTCCTGGGCTCAAGTGATCCTCCCACCTTAGCCTCCTGAGTAGCTGGGAAAAGAGGCATGCACCACTATGCCTAGCTAATTAAAAAAAAAAAAATTGTGGGGGAGGGTCTCACTTATTGCCCAGGCTGGTCTTGAGCTCCTAGCCTTAAGGAATCCTCCTGCCTTAGCTTCCCAAGTAGCTGGGATTACAGGCATGAGCCACTGTGCCCTGCTTATAGTTCTTAGTTGGTTTGGAAATCAGCTATGTGCCAGGCATATACTAAGTGTTGGGTGCTCAAGGGATTTCATATGAATTGTAGATAAAGCTGCACACGTTTCAAATTGGAGATTATTTTTAACCTCTTCCTCATCATCACATCGTAAGATGTGATATTAACAACTAAGAAGAGGCGGAAGACCAACCTGCAATGCAGTAAGACAACGCGTTTGGTGGGGTCTTCGGAATTGCAATTCAGGAGACACAGATTCAGCTAGAATCTAAATTGTGTTCCGAAGAAAGAGAGGGAAGTAGGGGTTTTTGAAAGACGTAAAAAGGAAGCTAAGGGCGATTACACAAGTTTTTTAAAGAGTTATCATTGGTGGTGGTAGGTGGCCAGTACATGAGTCCGTAGTTTATCGGCTGTTCTCTTTCAGGAATTGCAGCGCCAGCAAAATTGCGTTATTTTCTGGGATGTTGCGTCATTGCAGTTTGACGCAGTTCAAAAGTTCAAGGCAAGTTTCTGTTTTTGTTTTTTGTTTTTGTTTTGCAAGTTTGCAGGAGGCGCAGGCAGTCCTTTTTAGAATAGCTTCCCAACTCTGCTTCAGAGCTCTGAACCAGAATGACGTCATTTTGTATATCACGTTCCACAGTATCCAGGAAAAGATGGAATCCGTTTCCTTTTCGGTATTCGGAAGACCTCGAGCTACACCACCGCATGTCTTAAATCTGTTGTCAAATCTCTAGTGGATGGATGGCTCTGGGTTGGTAAACTCTCTAAGACTTTTTCACTAAAGAGGTAGTTTAATGTTTCCCATTTCAATCATAAGCTACCACGAAAATTTTAATATATTTAGGGTTTTTTTTTTTTTTTTTTTGAGACAGAGTCTCACTCTCTTGCCCTGGGCTAGAGTGCTGTGGTGTCAGCCTAGCTCACAGCAACCTCAAACTCCTGGGCTCAAGCAATCCTTCTACCTCAGCCTCCCAAGTAGCTGGGACTACAGGCACGTGCCACCATGCCCAGCTAATTTTTTACATATATTTTTAGTTGGCCAATTAATTTCTTTCTATTTATAGTAGAGACGGGGTCTCGCTCTTGCTCAGGCTGGTTTCGAACTCCTGGCCTTGAGCGATCCACCTGCCTTGGCCTCCCAGAGTGCTAGGATTACAGGCGTGAGCCACTGCGCCCGGCCTTATTTAGGGGTTGTTTTTAAGGATTGTACTTACAGGGAGTGGCAAATGGTGCATCGCTGTCTCAGGTATACTCATGGCTATTTGCTTTGCAATGAGCTTACTTAAAATGCCTTTTAGAGACTAAGAAGAAATTATGGTTTCAGGAAAATAAAGCTTTTATATCAGAAACACATTTTTTTCACAGAAATGTATTGTGTTTTATTAATTTCTACTTGAGAAAGGGTCAGGTCCTGCTAGTTAGAAAAATCACTCACTAAAAGAAAATGAAATATGTTATGTCGGTTGGGTCATGAAGGGTAATTATGGTTGTTCAGTGAAGGGTAATCTTTAACCAGTGATCTAAGGAATAAAAAGATAGATGTTCAGTAGGGCCCCAAATTAATTTTCAATATTTTAAAATAAGTTTTAATATTTAAAACTTGATTCAATATTGATGTTATTATACAAAGTATACTATCTGCTCCATAAATTTTTGTAAAACCACTGTAAAATTTTTAAAATATTGTAGGCATTTTTATAGCACTTTTAAAGAGATAAGACCAACTTCTAAAGCTGTCCAAGCCTCCTGCATACCAGAGATAATTTAAGCTTTTCTTCTTAAATGTCTGGATGATAAGATAGAGGATGTTTGCTTCAAAACACTGGCTCAGGAAAACACTTCAATCTTCTGCAAGATTATCTCCATTGTTCTTATTGGTCAACTGTGGACGAATATAAACCCTTATGTGTTGCTCAATATTTTATAAATCTTTTACTGAATGCAAATGTCTAGTTTAATGTGTAAGTTGCTAAAATACATTCAAACCCACTTAAAGAACTTCCCACATGGAGTATGAATCCGTATTTATTGGTATTCTTTAAGTTACAAATAATAGAAATCCAAGTCAAACCAGCTTAATTACAAGGGAAATGTGCTGATTTTATTACGCTGTAAATTCCAGGAATAGGTCTAGTTTCAGATACTTGTACTTTCTAATCCAAGGACTCAACCAGTATTACAATTTGCAACTACTCTTGCAAATACCCTTTCTATTTCCCCCCCGCCCCCCGCCACTTCTCTATCCTGATTTCCTCTGTAAATCGGTGATGTTTGCCTTCACTGGAGATGGGACCATATCCCTTACCATCTTCATATCATCCCCGAATGAGAACTTTAAAGGCAAGAGACAGATGTCCATGCTCACTCTAATAGATATGTCTGGTAAGTATGGACGTTATACAAAAATATAAATATTGACTAAAAATCTTCTGCTTTGTTTATTCCTAGAAAAGCAACTATGAGAAGATAATTCTCAGAGACTAGATTATCTTCATATGGAGTTATGGTAATGCCATTTCTTAAATAAAAGAAATGCATATTCAACAAATGTTGATTGGACACCTACAATGTTCAAGATACTAGAGATAAATCAGTAAAGAAGCCAAGACACCATTATTCCCCTTTGAAGACAACTATTACAGTGAGGGTGATGAGTGTTAAACAATAAATGATAAAACTAAGGGTTAAGTTGCAGTCATAATAATGCTTATGTTAGTTATTAGTGCTGCTCACTCATGCATGAGTCCACTCTTTTTCCAGACACATAGTAGGGTTGGGTTGGGATTGCATTGCACCAAGTTAATAGTTCTGGCCAATGAGTTATGAACAATAGAGATGCACGGCCCTTTTTAGCAGATGTGGAAAAGCCAATCCTAAAATTCAAAGAAAATGTAAGAGGCTCTCAATAGCTAAAACAGTATTTAAAAAGAAGAACAAAGTTAGGGAATCCATGCTTCCCAATTTCAAAGCTTACTACCAAGCTACAGTAATCAAAAAAGTGTGGTACTGGCATAAAGATAGACACATAGACCAATGAAATGGAATGACCAATTGATTTTCAACAAAAGCATCAAGGCCATTGAATAGGAAAAAAGTAGTCTCCTCAACCAATGGTGCTGGGACAGCTGGATATCCATGTGCAAAAAAACAAAAGTTGGATCCCTACCTCATACCATATATAAAATTAACTTAAAATGGATCAATGACCTAAATAGAAGAGCTAAAACTAAAAACTTAGAAGAAAACATAGAAGTGAATCTTCATGACCTAACATTTGGCAATGGATTCTTAGATTATGACACAAAAAGCACAAGTAACAAAAGAAAAGATAGATAAATTAGACCTTATCAAAATTTAAAGCTTTTATGCATCAAAAAACATTATCAAGAAAGTGAAAAGACATCCTAGAGAATGGAAGAAAATATCTATAAATCATATATATTTGATAAAGGTCTTGTTTCCAGAATAACAAGAACACTTATAATAGAACCATGAAAAAGACAACCCAATTAAAGCATGGGCAAAAGAATTGAATGGACATTTCTCCAAATAAGATATACAAATGGCCAGAAAGCACAGGAAAAGATGTTCAACATCATTAGTCATTAGGGAAATGCAAATCAAAACCATAAAGAGATAGCCCTTTGTACGCACTAGGATGCTGAGTTATAATATTTAGAGAGAAAGTGTCATAATATCTACAGCTTATTTTCAAATGGTTAGATAAAAAAGCATTCACACATACACACACCCATGCACACACACACAAAGAGAAAGAGAGAGAATAAAAAAGTATACACTAAAAGAAATAATTTCCTTTTAATTGGAAAAATGGGCAATTCCAGGTCTGGGGCAGGAAAGTATTCAATAAAAACAAATCCCAACTAAGATAGGGAGAGACTTTAACGAGAACAAAAGACTATTGCAGGGCCGGGCTCAGTGGCTGACACCTGTAATCCTAGCACTTTGGGAGGCTGAGGCGGGTGGATCGCTCAAGGTCAGGAGTTCAAAACCAGCCTGAGCAAGAGTGAGATCCCATCTCTACTAAAAATAGCAAGAAATTAATTGGCCAACTAAAAATATATAGAAAAAATTAGCTGGGCATGGTGGCGTGTGCTTGTAGTCCCAGCTACTCTGGAAGCGGAGGCAGAATGATCGCTTGAGCCCAGGAGTGTGAGGTTGCTGTGAGCTAGGCTGACACCACAGCACTCTAGCCCAGGGCAAGAGAGTGAGACTCTGTCTCAAAAAAAAAAAGAAAAAGAACGAAAGACTATTGCAATCGGGAGAGCACTCTGATCTCAGAAGTCTGCAAGCATCTCAGATTCAAACAGAAAAAGGTTTTCTCCTACAGGGTAAGGGAGAGGAAGCAGTCATAGTCGCCCCTTGTAAGGGGAAGCTGTTATAGATAAGCGAGGAGCAAAGACCAGTGGGTCTGGCAGGAAAAGGGGCTCTCTGTGGAGAGCAGATTCCCGGGAGGAGCCAATAAAGGGGGCACATTCCCCTTTTTGTGTCTGCTTGCTCAGGTTTAGGGGCAAACAGAGTTCAGGGGCCTGTAGGAAAAAGAGAAGGCTGATGAAAGTTTGATCAAAGATGAAGCAGAGGGTAAGAAATGGGCAATTGTGAACGCTTGGTCAGAAAATGCACAGTATGCTTAGGATATCTTGTTGTGACCCTAAAATTAGATTTTCTAGTTTTAAATAATGACTCCACCACTCGTAGTTTGTTAAAATGACCACAAAAAAAAAAATTACATACACATAGACAGATCTTAAGACAAATATGGCAAAATTAACAGTGACTGAATCTAGGTGAAAGGCATATAGATAATTCATTGTATTGTTTTAATTTTTCTATGTGTTCAAGTTTTATTAATAAAAAGTTGAAGGATAATACACACAAAAAATACATATTTTCTTTTTTTTTCTTTTTTCTTTTTTTTAGACAGAGTCTCACTCTGTTGCCCGGGCTAGAGTGCCATGGCTACCTCAAACTCCTGGGCTCAAGCAATCCTTCTGCCTCAGCCTCCCAAGTAGCTGGGACTATAGGCATGCACCACCATGCCTGGCTAATTTTCTTTTCGTATATATTTTTAGTTGTCCAATTAATTTCTTTCTATTTTTAGTAGAGACGGGGTCTCACTCTTGCTCAGTCTGGTTTTGAACTCCTGACCTTGAGTGATCCTCCCGCCTCGCCCTCCCAGAGTGCTAAGATTACAGGCATGAGCCACTGCGCCCTGCCAAAAAAGACATATTTTAAAGGAAATTTCAAATGCTTAGGAATAAATCTAATAAAAGGAATATAAACTTTTTGCAGAAAATTATAAAACCTTATTGAGATACATTAAAGGAAACCTAGGTAAGTAGAGAGGGATACCTTGTTTTTGAATAGGAAGGATCAATATCTCCAAAATCTTCTAAGATCTGTCACTTGACAAGCTGATTCTAAAAGCATTATGGAATCCCTCATGCTCTTTCTTTCCAACTTGGGATTGGCAGAATGGCTCAGCAAACAAGGCTGGGAAGAAGAGAAAGGGTCATTCTGCCATCAATGGGGTGGTGACTAGAGAATATCCCCATCAACATTTGCAAGCACAGCCATGGAGTGGGCTTCAAAAAATGTGCCCCTTAGGCACCCAAAGAGACCCAGAAATTTGCCATTAGGCAATGGGGACTCCAAATGTGTGCGTTGACACCAAGAGCAACAAAGCTGTCTGGGCCTAAGCAAGAAGGAATGTCTCAGACCATATCCACGTGCAGTTGTCCAGAAACGTAATGAGGATGAAGATCCACCCAACAAGCTCTATTCTTTGGTTACTCATGTACCTGTCACCACTTTCAAAAATCTGCAGTCAATGTGAATGAGAACAAACTATGAAATTGTCGAAGTTACAAAACTGCTTACATGAATAAATAGTAAAAGTATTATGAAAGAGTAAAGGACCGAGCACAAATACTCTGTTTTTAAAGTTTACTGTTAACTATGGAATTAAAAAAAAAGTGGATCAATGAAACAGAATAAACAAGAGCCCAGAATAAAATCCCACGTCCATGTGGAAACATGACTTGGGAGGGAACACCACCAGAGATCGGTGGAGAAATCAGTGGCTCCTGAGTAAATGGTGCTGAAACAACAACAGAAAATGAATTTCAGATAAAGTAAAGCCCAAAATGTGAAAAGCAAAATTATAAAACTTTTAGAAGACAAAATAGGAAAATATTTTAAGACATTAAAGTAAGAAAACACTTGACAAAGGAAAGGACTAACAATTTTTTTTTTTATTTTTGAGACAGAGTCTTACTCTATTGCCCAGGCTACAGTGTCATGGCATCAGCCTAGCTCACAGCAACCTCAAACTCCTGAGCTCAAGTGATCCTCCTGCCTCAGCCTCCCAAGTAGCTGGGATTACAGGTGTGTACCACCACGTCAGGCTAATTCTTTATATTTTTAGTTGCCTGGCTAATTTCTCTCTATTTCTAGCAGAGACAGGGTCTCACTCCTGCTGAGGCTGGTCTCAAACTCCTGACCTCAAGGGATCTTCTGGCCTTGGCCTCCTAGAGTGCTAGGATTATAGGCGTGAGCCACCAGGCCCAGCCAGGACTGACAAATTGAACAACATTAAATTAATATCTATTTATTGAAAGACAACATAAAGTAAGGGAAAGACAAGCAACAAGCAAAAAGAAGATATCTGCAAATCATACAGGACTTACATGGAAGGACTAGTATCTGGAATATATAAAAATATTTGTATACATACAAATATAAAAAAGGCATTTCATAGACAGGAACCATAAACATATGAAAAAACGTTCATCCTGCTAGAAATTAAGGAATGCAAATTAGAAACACAATTAGTTAGCATTTCTTAGCCGCTGGATTTGCAAAAAATCTTTTCATCTGATGAAATTAAACATCAGTGACAATGTAGAATAATAAAAGCTTTCATATAATGGTGGGAATTGGTTCAACCACTTTGTAAAATTGTTTTGCATTACAGAATAAAGTTGAACATGCACATAACCTAAAACCCAGTTATTCTACACCTAGATCATAACCCAAAGTTTTGCACTTGAGCATGAGGAGACAATACAAGAATATTCTTAGCAACATTCTTTATAATAGCCTTTAACTAAAAGCTGTCTGATGTCAATCAGTAGAATTGTCAACTGGCATATTCATCAATGGAACAAAGTAGAAAGATCCAAATGAACTACAGATACTTCACGTCACATGGATGAATCTCAAAGCATCATTTCATGAAAGAAAAGAAGCCTCAGAATAATATATACGATATTATGTAATTTAAGAACAGGCAGAATAGAACAATATATTGTTTAGGTTTAGGAATACATGTATAGTATAAAAAACCGAAAAATAAGATAACAAAATTCAAAGTAGAGGAATATACAATCTGAGTGAGGCACACAGGTGATCTTTAAATAGAGTGACCATGTGTACTGGTTTGCCTGGGAAAGTCCTGGTTTATGCCTCTTGTCATGGCATTCTGTCCATTTAATACACCTTTTCACTCTCAAAAGTGTCCTGGGTTAAAGAAAAAAATTATATGATCATCTTTCCTTAAAAGTACTGACAATGGCTGGGCATGGTGGCTCACACCTGTAATCCCAGCATTTTGGGAGGGGGAGGCAGGCAGGAGGATTGTATGAGGCCAGTTTGTGACCAGCCTGAGCAACCTAGCCAGCCCTGTCTCTACAAAAAATACAAATGTTAGCCAGATGTAGTGGCATGTGCCTGCAGTCTCAGCTACTGGGGAAGCTGAGGCAGGAGGATTGATTGAGCCCAGGAGTTAGAGGCTGCATGCAGTGAACTACGATTGTGCCACTGAACTCCAGCCTGGGTGGCAGAGTGAAACCATATCTCTTGAAAAAAATATAAAAATGATAATGTTTTTGTAAGTTCTGGTTAAAAAAAAGAGTACTGGTGATGTCCTATTTTTCAAACAGAGTGGTGGATATATGGGTGCTTATACTTATTAAGCTGTATATATGTGTTAAATTCACAGTTTTATTTGATGATATATTTCACAATTAAAAAATTAAAACAATAGGCTGGGTGCGGTGGTTCACACCTGTAATCCTAGCACTCTGGGAGGCCGAGGTGGGTGGATCGCTCAAAGATCAGGAGTTCGAAACCAGCCTGAGCAAGAGTGAGACCCCATCTCTACTAAAAATACAAAGAAATTAATTGACCAACTAAAAATATATAGAAAAAATTAGCCAGGCATGGTGGCGCCTGCCTGTAGTCCCAGCTACTTGGGAGGCTGAGGCAGAAGGATCGCTTGAGCCCAGGAGTTTGAGGTTGCTGTGAGCCTGGCTGATGCCTAGCACGGGTAACAAAGTGAGACTCTGTCTCAAAAAAAAAAAAATTAAAACAAAAAGCAGTAGGACAGAAATTCTACATCAGAATATAGTAGAATTAATTGCTAGGCAGCATGGAGGGCATTAAGGTTTGCCAGACAATAGTCAGGTTTGGACTTTATGAACTTAAGAGTGCTACCAACATGCCTGGTTTTATTTCTCCACCGGGGCTTGGTTGCAGGCTACCCAGGTGTAAGAAAAGAGAAAGCAGAGCACTGGCTTCATCTAGGATGGAAGTGTTGCCACTGAGGTGCATTAAGAAGACAGAGGGAGGAGGAGTGTATGACACTTGAAAGGAACCATAGCAGTGATTGACCATAAAACCTAATCTGGGTGGGAGTCAGTACAGATAGAAGGGGCTGACGGATAGAGAAAAGATATGGAATGTCAGGATCAGTAGAGTCTAGATCCCAATGAGTAGAAAAATGATTGAGAATATTTATGTACTGAATGTTTACCTTTGAGTGTTTACTATGGGCAAGCACTGTGGTAGACACTGGGGAACCAGTGTTAAGTCAAAACAGACATGGTTTGTGCCCTTACAGATTTTATATTCTAGTAGGGGAGCCAGACAGTAATCAAATAACCACACAAATAATTGCCTGTAATAAGGAATAAGATGGAAGGGACCAAGAGTATGACATTTAACAAATGCTTTAATAGACCATCTAACCTAATCAGAGAAGTCAAGAAAGGCTTCTCTGAGGAAGTCACAATTGATTTGGCCCTAAAGGATGAACAGAAGTTTACTAAGTGAAATGATGGACTGCGTGTATTTGTGCATGAGATGAGGAGCTATTCAAGACCATTTTAGGTAAAATGCAAGAAAAGAGACTTTTTTGGGGAGTGAGATATTTGAGATTTTGGAGGTGAGGACATTTCAAGTGATGACAAGGGCCAAAGCAGCACTGTCCAGCAGAGATAGAACGTAAACCAATTTTCTAGTAGCCACATTAAAAAAAGGAAAAGGTACAGATGAAATTGGGAGTAATTTGAATAATATATTTTCAAATTATATATAGCCCAGATACTCTCATTTCAACATATAATCAATTTTAAAAATGAGTTTATCTCAGTGATTGACAGCCTGGACTCTGGAGTCAAATAAAACTGGGTTCAAATCCTTGCTCTACCATTTCCCAGGCTCTAGCAAGTGCCAGCCAACTTAAATCATTTAGCTGTTATTTCGTCACATCCACTGTTTCCTGCTTTAAAGGATTTTTCCAGAATGGCTTAGCACTTCCTCTCCAGTGGTCATCAAAGTGGGGTATGTACCCTTGGAGGAGCTTGAAGAACTCCTGTGATGCACATGGGCATGAACAGCTTTAAGGGACCAACTTCTGAGTCTCAGCTTCTATTTGAACTCTCATAAAATTGACCTGCCTAGGAATGTGTCTATATCTGCTAGTCTTTCAACCACCTTTCTCCTAACATACAAAATAGGATATATGTCTCACCTATCCCCAAACTTTTATGCTGTGCGGGGTACAGGGATGAGGGGCTATAAAAACTCTCTCTGAAACACAAAATAAAGGGACTATTCAGCCTTATTTCATCCAGATACCTAGATAAGCAATTCATGCCTTGACCAGTTAGCTATCTATCTATTGCTGCATAGAAAATTAGCCCCAAACACAGTAGCTTAAAACAACAATAAGCGCAAGCTTTCTAGAGTCATTATGGAGATGGGGCTTCATCACCAGGTTGAGCCATCAAGATAAGTGCAAGGAAGCTTTGCTTCAAAACAGGGTAAAGCAGGAGTTTCCAGATAGATTTTCTATCCCTCTGGTCACACAATCAAGTCAGGTGATCTAACTTGTTAGGCCAATTGAAAACCATCAGTGAAGAAACTGACTCTTGTGCTTGCACACATACTAAAATTGGAATGCAGAGAAGGTTAGCATGGCCCCTGAGGTCAATAAAATAAAATATTAAAAAAAAAAAAATAAGTAGATAAATAAAAGAAACCAATCCTTGAGTCTGGCAGAAAAGATTCAGATTTTAAATAGTACATGATAAATTCCACTACCTTTATATTGGCCTACAGTCAAAAACCAAACATCCACATGTCCTCAAAAGCAAAGATGGAGTTTTTCCAGTCCATATAAAAATCAGCCTATTGATTGATCCACATATTCCTAATAAATGTCCTTTACTTTAAGGGCCTTTGGTGCCAAATTCGACACATTGATAAGTTTCACACAGATTAGGAAAATATCTAGACACAGGTGACTTGTGCTTCCTTGGAGATCACTCGTTCCTGACACATATTAAGTAAGTGCTCTTAGTGCTTCTATGGTTTGTATAGGCCTTATAGGATTCTAGAAGTATTTATTGAGAAAGAGAAAAAAGAGGAAGGAAGGAAAAAAGCGATCCTTCCCTTTCTGCCTCGGCCCTTTCCCTCTGCTAAGCATTTTTACTTCCTCATTTACATTGTAGTTCTACTTTCAGCTGTTTAAACTTCCCCTTTCCTACAAGGAGCAGTGTGACCTTGATAGTCTGGCGCAAACTTAACTTTTCAAAATCTATAGTCTGCCTTTCCCCATCTTGACACCAGTTCTAGGCTCATTTCTCTTATTCCTGGATAACTAGGATCTGGACTCCTATTGGGTTATCTGTCAAGTCATTCCGAGACAGAAGATAGACTTGCTATTCTAGAAGACAGAATGGAGTTGAGATCTTCTCCTGACTTAAAAATAAACACCACATTCATGCCTATGTTCTACTTACTACACTTTTTCTTAAGCAAATAGGTTAAAGCTGCTGTCTAACATTTTATATTTATGGGATACTTTTCATGATTGATTCTATTTACTTTTTTACAATTTTCTTTGCAATCTGGGTTTTCTCTTCATAAAATTTATTCTCAGTTCCTCAGGAAGATTGAATTTTAGTGTGTAAATCCTGTTGACAAATGAGATTCTAGAATGATGGAAACTCCCTTTAAGAGGCCATCTGGGAGATAAGTCAACACAGCAGGTCCAGTTGCTCAGTTCTCACATCGCCACGGCAGCCTGGAACCACAGTTTACCCTTGGCTAACCCTCAGGAATGAGGTTCTTGGGATGTTCTTTACGTCAGTAATTGATGATTTTGTTGTGTACACTGGAGCAATGTACCATGTCCTACCAGCTTGTTAATTTGCTTTGCACAAACATTAAGATTGATGATATACCCCTGGTTTCATGGTTGGGATCCCGAGTTTTGGTTGCTATGGCTAGTAGCATAGCAGGATATGGCTATGTGACCAGTCCCCTATAAGAGCCTTAGATTTTGAAACCTGAATGGGCTTCTGTGAGCAGAGACATTTCACACATGTCCCTGGAGTTCGTGTCTAGAGAGAAAGCATGTCCTGGCTTCAGATGAGACAGGACTTGAAATACGTGTTGGACCTCTCTACATACCACCTGATGCATGTCTTGTTCCCATCGCTTTTGCTCTGTATCCTTTGTTGTAGTAAACTTTAGCTGTGAGTTTAACTTGCCATGGAGTCTTGTGAGTCCTTATGGCAAATCACCAAACTTGGGGTGATCTTGGAACCCCCAAAATACCATCTATTCCAACCCACATATATGTTGCCTTTGTTATATCTCTGCTAACAAGTCATCCTATCATGGTTTAAATATGTCCAGTAATGGTAAACTCACTACTAGTTGGCATATGAATTTAGAAATCATTTAATTTTAATTAAAATGTTAATTAAATATAAATTCAAATGTTAATTTTAACATCTATAGGATGCAATATTCACAACTAAAAATTGAATAGCAAAATTGAGTAATAAGCAAGCAACCATTCTCTCAGAGTGCTGTCCTTTTTCAGAATTTAGAAGAGCCTCAAGTCAGTAATTATGATTTTTATCAAGGATCATATCTGGAAGCAATGGAAGAAAAAAATCTACCTTGAATAGCAACCATGGAAAGACAAATAATAAGAGTTCGGAGAATATGGAGAAATAGAAACTCTCATACAATGCTGGTAGCAATGTACAATGTTTTGGCAGTTCCTCAAAATGTTCAACAGAGTTATAGATGAGCCAGCAATTCCACTCCTAGGTATATGCCCAAGAGAAATGAAAACATACATTCACACAAAATCATTTAGAAATGTGCATATCAGCATTCTTTACCATAGACAAAAAGTAGAAACAACCCAAATATCTGTCAACTAATGAATGAATAAATAAAATGTGGTATATTCATACAATGGAATCTTATTGAGCTATAAACAGAAAAGAAATGCTGATGCATGCTACAACATGGATAGACTTGGAAAGCATGTTAAATAAAATAGGCCAGTCACAAAGTACTACACATTATATGATTCCATTTACATGAAATGTCCAGAATAAGCAAACTCATAGAAACAAAAAGCAAATTGGTAGTTGCCTAGGGCTGTAGGAGAAATGGGAATGACTGCTAATTTTTCTTTGAGGTGATGAAAATATTCTAAAATTGATTGTGGTGGCCGGGTGCGGTGGCTCAAGCCTGTAATCCTAGCACTCTGGGAGGCTGAGGCAGGCGGATCGCTCAAGGTCAGGCTGAGCGATCCAGCCTGAGCAAGAGGGAGACCCCGTCTCTACTAAAAATAGAAAGAAATTAATTGGCCAATTAAAAAATATATATATATACAAAAATTAGCCGGGCATGGTGGCACATGCCTGTAGTCCCAGCTACTTGGGAGGCTGAGGCAGAAGGATCGCTTGAGCCCAGGGGTGTGAGGTTGCTGTGAGCTAGGCTGATGCCATGGCACTCTAGCCCGGGCAACAAAGTGAGCCTCTGTCTCAAAAAAAATAATAAAAAAATAAAATTGATTGTGGTGATGGTTGCACAGTTTTGTGAATATACTGAAAGCCACAAAATTGAACACTTTAAATGGGTGAATTCTATGGTATATGAATTATACAGGCATGCCCAGTTTTATTGTGCATTGCTTTATTGTACTTCACAGACATTGCTCTTTTTACAAATTGAAGGTGTGTAGTTACCCTGTGTCAAGCAAGTCTATCAGCACCATTTCCAACAGCATGTGTTTACGTCATGTCTCTGTGTCCCGTGTTAGTAATTCTCTCAATATTTTAAACTTTTTCATTATTATTGTATCTATTATGGTGGTATGTAATCAGTGATCGTTGATGTTATTACTGTAATTGTTTTGGGGCACCACGAACTGCACCCATATAAGATGGCAAACTTAATTGATAAGTGTGTGTTCCAACCACCTTCCAGCCATTTCCCTGTTTCTCTTCCTCTCCTGGGGCTCCCTATTCCCTGAGACGCAATATTGAAATTAGGTCAGTTAATAACCCTACAATGGTCTCTCAGTGTTCAAGTGAAAGAAAGAGTTGCATGTCTTTCATTTTAAATTAAAAGCTAGAAATGATTAAACTTAGTCACTTAGAAATGATTAAGGCATGTCAAAGGCCAAGATAGATCAAAAGTTAGGTCTCTTGTGCCAAATGGTTAACCAAATTGTTATTGCAAAGGAAAAGTTCTTGGAGGAAATGAAAAAAGTGCTACTCCAGCAAACACATAAATGATAAAAAAAATGAAACAGCCTTATGCATGACATGGAGAAAGTTTTAGATATGGATAGAAAACCATAGGTATGGTTTTAGGGATGGATAGAAAACCAAACCAGCCATAACATTCCCTTAAGCCAAAGCCTAAACCAGAGCAAGGCCCTAACTCTCTTCAATGCTATGAAAGTTGAGAGAGGGGAGGAAGCTGCAGAAGAAAAGTTTGAAGCTAGGAGAGATTGGTTCATGAGGAAAGAAGCCATCTCCATAACCTAAAAGTGCAAGGTGAAGCAGCAAGTGCTGATATAGAAGTTTAAGCAAGTGACGCAGAAGATCTAGCTAATAAGATCATTGATGAAGGTGGCTATGCTAAACAACAGATTTTCAATGTAGACGAACAGCCTTCTATTGGAAGAAGATGCCATCTAGGACTTTCATAATTACAGAGGAGAAGTCAGTGGCTGGCTTCAAAGCTTCAAATGACAGGCTGACTCTCCCATTAGGGGCTAATGCAGCTGGTGAATTTAAGTTGAAGCCAGTGCTCATTTACCATTCTGAAAACCTTAGGGCCCTTAAGAATTGTGCTAAATCTACTCTGCCTGTGCTCTATAAATGGAACAAAGCCAAATGACAGCCCATCTGTTTATAGCATGGTTTAGTGACAATTTTAAGCCCACTGTTGAGATCTACTGCTCAGGACAAAGGCTTTCTTCCAAAATTTACTGCTCGTTGCAATTCTCCTGGTCACCCAAGACCTCTGATGGAAATGTGAAAGGAGATAGGTGTTGTTTTCATGCCTGCTGACACAACATCCATTCTGCAGCCCATGGATGAAACAGTCATTTAGACTTTTAAGTCTTCTTAAGAAATACATTTCATAAGGCTATAGCCACCATGTATAGTGAGTTCTCTGATGATCTGAACAAAGTCAATTGAAAATCTTGTACAAAGGATTCACCATTCTAGATGCCATTGAGAACATTTGTGATACATGGGAGGAAGTCAAAATATCAGTATAAACAAGAGTTTGAAAGAAATTGATTCTAACCCTCCCAGATGACTTTGTGGGGTTCAAGAATTCAGTGGCAGAAGTTAAGTGTAGATGTGGTGGAAATAGAAAGAGAACTAGAAATGGAGCTTGAAGATGGGACTGGATTGCTCCAATCTCATGATAAAACTTGAATGGATGAGTTGCTGCTTCTTACGGAGGAGCAAAGAAAGTGGTTTCTTGAGATGGAATCTACTCCTGGTGAAGATGCCATGAACAGTGTTGAAATGACAACAAAGGATTTAGAAGATTACATAAACCTAGTTGATAAAGCCGTGGCAGAGTTTGAGAGGATTTGTTAGAGCAGGAGACTAGGAGACAGGGCTGAGACCAGATGCAGGGGCTTGCAGAGTGAGTGCAGGTGTTAAAGTCTAACTAAGAGGGGTTGATAACCACAGACAATAATAGCTTCAACCAGCTTGTCGGCTATCTAGGCCACCTTACACAAACTTTGGCTAATTACGGTATCGTTACATACAATTGCATGACAGTTCTAAAACAACCATACAAGGAATGAAAATGGGAGGGAACCAAATTCTAGGAATTACTACTTAAATTCTTAGTAAAAACCAACTCCTTAGCCTTGACTATTCCTTCCCTCAATTCGTAAGACTTCATAAGACCAAAAACCGCTTCTTTTCAGGGCAGCTACTCTTTTTGAGCCTGCCCATGCTCACGTGCACTCTCTCTCTTTCTCTCTCTCATGCACGGGTACTTTCACCTTTGATCTTTCAATTTAAAAAAGCTGCTTGCTTTGGTTTACGTGGTGCATCCTGAAATTCTTTTCTTCCACAATCATCAAGAACACGTAAGAACCTCTACTTGGAGGATGGTAACAGATTGACTCTAAGTTTGAAAGAAGTTCTACTTGTGGATAAAATACTTTCAAACAGCATGGCATGCTACAGAGAAATCTTTTGTGAAAGGGTCAACTGATAGAGCAAACTTTATTGTTGTCTTATTTTAAGAAATTGCCACAAACACCCCAACCTTCAGCAACCACCACCCTGATCAGTTAACAACCATCAACATTGAAGTAATACCCTCTATCAGCAAAAAAATGACAACTCACTGAAGACTCAGATGCTCTTTAGCATTTTTTACCAATGAAGTATTTTTTAATTAAGGTATGTACATTTTTTTAGACATAATGCTATTGCACATTTAATACACTACAGTATGGTGCAAACGTAACTTATTAATATATGCACTGGGAAACCAAAAAGTTTGTGTGTGACTCACTTTATTGTAATATACACTTTATTGCAGTTGTCTGGAACCAAACCCAAAATATCTGTGAGAGATGACCGTATCTCAATAAAGATGTTATTTTTAAAGAGGCAACCATTGGAACCTTCAAGTCATTACTTCTAGACTAACAAAAACATGTTATTATTATACTGTGTATCATGGATAGTTTACAAGTATGAATTGGTCTTATAACAAAAAAAATTTGGGGGGGGGACAGAGAGTCTTGCTCTGACACCTGGGCTAGAGTACAGTGACATCATCATAGCTCACTGCAACCTCAAACTCCTGGGCTCAAGCAATCCTCTAGCCTCAGCCTCCTGAGTAGCTGGGACTACAGGCCCATACCACTGCAACTGGCTAATTTTTCTATTTTTAGTAAGGACCAGGTCTCTCTCTTGCTCAGGCTGGTCTTGAGCTCCTGACCTCAAGCGATCTTCCCACTTTGGCCTCCCAGAGCGAGCCATTGCGCCCCGCCTAAAATATTTTAAAATTATATATTGGTAGAATCCCTCGCTAATTGTTAATTTTAACTAGATAAGACTCGGACTGGTTGTTAAAATAAAAAACCTAGCAAAGTCTCAGATTTCCCTCCCTGCAGCCCCCTCCCATTGTGTACAAAAGAAAAGAATTGCAAAGCAACTTCATAAGAATTTATCCTATTTACACATGCATAAATGTCGATTGTAATATTACTAACAGGACAACAAATTATCAAGTAAAGCAACCAATCAGAATGACAAGCTGTATGGAAGGAATTCACTCAGCACATCTGCTTGTTTTCCAGGAGTACCTGGAGTCATGGTACCAACCCTTGGCCAAACTCTGGGAGCTAAGCCCTTGGCAGTAACACAGTAACTAGTTAATGAGGCTGTTTTGTGCTCCTGAGGCACTGAGACATGATGTGTCAGATTGTCAGTATTGCTTAACATAAATACCAAGATTTATCAGAGCATCTGCCTCCTGGATTGAGGTCTGCACAGTGGTGGTCACACAGGAGAAATGTGCCTATGTGACCACATTCCTTTAAGAACTCTGGGCCCTGAGACCCAAGCAGGCTTACCTGGGCAGAGCCATCTCATACATGTTTCTGTAATTTGCAACTAGACAGAAAGCACTTTAGTGTGACCTACATGGAGGGAGGACCTGGAAGTTTGCACCTAATCTTTCTAGTCTTCACCTTGCCATACTATTTTTCTACTGATCCTATGTCATGTCCTTTGCTGTAATAAACTTAAGCCATGAGTATAACCTGTTTCTAAGTCAAATCTCCAAACTAATGTATTCTCAGGACCCTTAAAGCCCAGCATTTCTCCAAAGATTATTTTCAAGGACAGAGCAACTAAGTTCTAAATCTCAGTAGTTTTATAAGACTCTTTTCAAAGAGACAGATTTATAATAATATGAAACAGAACATATTGAAAACAGTTATGAACAGTCACACCACTCTCCATAATGCACAGAAGAAAGATTGATATGTCTGTGAATAGCCACCATGTAACATTTTACAAAATCAGATATTTTGAACAAGTTTTATGTCTCAGAAAGATACCTTTTCCTCTGTGCTATAGAGGAGAAGGATATATCCTTTCTCTCTTTCCAAAACTTCTTTTGTTAATTACAGAGACGGTGATAAGACAAGCTCTGGATTTTTGTTAGTTAGCACTAAAAGCAAAATGCACGCCTCAGGGAAAACTCAAGTTCCCCACCACATAACAGAAACACCGTGCTGTGGGGGCCTGGAGTGCTCAGCAAAATTGTTACAAAGTAGATTAAGTCAGTACCAAGATAAATACTGGGCCCAGGAAAAGTCCCCAGAGCTTTCTTGCCCTGAAACAGCAAACTGCTTTGGCTGTCCCATAGTGCCCTAATTTAGCTAACTGTAACACTAAAATCCCCACCTAATGGAAAATTGTAACATCACTAACCTAACATGAGCTGTATGATGAGGTATTGCATGTACTTGGTTTGTTTCATTGTAAAGAAGCAATGATACAATGTAAAAGCTCTGCATCATTCATGTCTGCAGATTTAAGGCAACACTACAGGGTGGGCAGGTGCAGATTTTACACGCAAGAAAGCTCCTATGGAAGAAATCCCTGTGCTGCCCAGGAGCAAGCACCCTTGCATGCAACCTGTAATAAACTCATCTAATTCATCAAGCTGGTTGTCTGAGTCATTCTGTGGTCTCTCTGATCCATCTCAGTTTGGGGGCAGGTTTTCTATACTGTCCTGGAATTTTCCTGAAACAGGCCTGTGAAGATCAATTTTACTGGCATAAATGCAGTAAAGAATGAATAAGATCTAACAATAACAGTGAAATATGGAACATATAGCATTACTTTTCCACAGTATACTATCACATATTTATAAACATGAAAATAAAGGAAATATCATTAGGGCACCATGATGCACAAATTTATGGCAATATGCATAAAAATATCTAAAAGCTGCTTTCTTCTTTTTTACTCAATTTTATGTTCATGTATGTTTTTCTGTAAGGTCAGACAAACATTACTTTGTTGTAACAAGAGATAATAGACTTCAAGGTTAAATATAATAAATTTGGATGTGACCAAGGACTATAAACTTAAGTTGATTTATGTACATTTATAGCAAGAGGATGAAGATTTGAGGTTGTTTGTCAGAGTGCACAGAGTTATCTCAAGTCCCTCTGAAATATAAATCATTTCCTCTTCACAAAAAGGCCTTCTTTTTTGTGTAAACACAAATACACACAAATAAATTAAATTAGGTGGCAGATAAAATAAGACCCCTAGGCTATTTTATTTTGCCTTTCATATAATATAAAAATACACTTACTCTGAAGACAGAATAATCTCTCATAAATATACCAGGTAAGTATCTGGAACCATGTTACACAGAACAGAGCAACAGTTCCCCAACTCTGCCAAAGTAAAACAAAACAAAAACTGGTGAAACAATTGTTTCTAATGTGAGCCAGGAAATTGCTTCACAGATCAAGAATGAGGAAGATTGTTTTTCCTCAAGTTCAAGTTCCTGTCTCTCATTGTCTTCTGGAGTTCTTCTTATTAGTTATTGAGGTCACATGTTTTGTTACCAGGTCAACTAGCTTACTCTTGTTGTGCTTTTATCCTGGGATAAAAGTTTTTCCCTGAAAGTCTATTTCCAACAGCAAGAGGGTACATCTCTATGGTGTACCTCTGATAAATTTGACAACTAAACAAAAAGTTATGATAACATAAGTCACCATTAACAAAGTCAAAAGACAAATGGCAAACACCTATGAAATAAGAATATCTGAAACACTCAAGATTTGTTAAGGTGATTGCAATGTAATACCAGGGAGAAAGGACTAGAATGTAATTGAACTAAATATATCAATTGAATTCTAAACCAAAAATATTGATTTCATACTGTCCGAAGAAATTTTGCAATCAAAACAAAGGTCAGAAGAGACAAACAAAAGATAGCCAGAGAGCAAGATTTTGACACTGATTACATAACGCTATTCAGAGAAATGTACTATGGTGGATACAAATACTCCGTAGTCACATGCTAGTGTAGGATAAGAATGTTTTGCTTTACTTTAGCTTGGATAAAGTATTTCTTCAAACTATACACCTGCTGTTACTCTAATTTATTCTCCCTTAAGTAAGCTTATTATATAAATGCTTCCCAATTACCTAAACAGAGGACATGAAAAAATATATAATTTTCACTATAAATTTTTCTAATAGATATCCTAGTTTACATAGTTTCCTGTGAGTTTGGTTATCATGAATCATTTGGTTATCATGGTATTCATGGAATCTGATCAATTCTGTATCCATCAACAATTTTATTTTATTATTATTTTTTCTTTATAAAAGTGGGCCCCTAACGAGTGGCGCCAGGGAGTGGGTCTTCCCTACGACACATTTCTTGTGCCCCACTGCGGGGTGGGGATTTGGCACTGGGCCCAAATTAACAATTTTAAATCTTCACATCTGAGAACTGGGAATCAGACTGTAAGTTGATGACTCTAATTAGCAATTTCACATTATGAGCCCTTAGCCAAGCAGCCACTGATCTCAGATATTTCTGTGTCAGTTAGCCTTTGTTGTATAGCAAATCACCCTCAAAATTAGTAGCCTATGATAGTATCCATTTATTGCTAATAATTCTTTTTTTTTTTTGAGACAGAGTCTCACTCTATTGCCTGGGCTAGAGTGCCGTGGCGTCAGCCTAGCTCACAGCAACCTCAGACTTCTAGGCTCAAGTGATCAGTGATCCTCCTGCCTCAGCCTCCCAAGTAGCTGGGACTACAGGCCTGTGCCACCACACGCAGCTAATTTTTTCTATTTTTTGTAGAGATGGGGTCTCACTATTGCCCAGGCTGATCTCAAATTCCTGGGCTCAAGCAATCCTCCTGTTTCAGCCTTCCAGAGTGCTAGGATTACAGGCGTGAGCCACCACGCAGGGCCCGAGGGCACTTTAGGTGGCATGGGTGGAGAAAGCTTTTTGAGAAAGTGACATGTGATGGAGAGTTGAACACTGAAAAAAGTCCAAACACATGAAAGTAGGAAGAAGAATGTTAAAAACTTTGAAACAACAAAAACAGATGTCCTGAGACAATAAAGAGCCAGTACTGAGGAAAGAACCTAGAGGGAGCCAAAGAGAAAGTGTGTGAAACCAAGATCAGAGAGGGGGACAAAGGCCGGACCATACAGCTCTGGAGTCCTTGGTGAGAACTTTGGAATTTATTTGAAATACATTGAAATTCTATTGCATGATTTTACTGAAGGGCGTGACATTACATTTACATTTTGAAAAGATTACTGTGGGTGCAGTGTAATGAATGCAATAGAAAAAAAAACAAGATTGAAAGCAGAAGGCGTGGTGGCTCATACCTATAATCCTAGCACTCTGGAAGGGCAAGGTGGCAGGATCGCTTGAGCCAGGAGTTCAAGACCAGCTTGAGCAAGAGTGAGACCCCCCATCTCTACAAAAAAAAAAAAAAAAAGGCAGGAAGAGTTAACGGGCTTTTGCACTAACCCCAGTGAGATTACGATGAGGTCACTAAAATGAGGGTGGCAACAGTATAAATGGAGGAAAATGGATAGACTAGAGAGATATTTAAAAGTTAAAATTGATGGGATTTGATGATTAATTAGATATGAATATTTAAAGAGGAAGATAATCCCCAGGCTCCTGAAAGGAGAAATTGAGTGAACGTTGGTGCTGTTCACTGGGATATATAAGTGGAAATGTTAGATGCACAGTTGACAATAGCAGCTCAGAGGAAATTTGCAAATGGGGGACACGTAGTTGTCCACAGATGGTAAGTGAAGCGGTGGCTGTGGCTAATGATGCCTAGGAAGAGAGCAGGAGGTAGGAAGAGAAGCCAGCGTAAGTCTCAATCTTGAGAGATTGGGACAGGTACCGGCTGGCAGTAGGGGATAAGCCCACACAAGAGATGAAGAAGAAATGAGCAGGGATGTGGGAAGAAACCAGGAGAGCACAATATCACAGAACGCTGCTGAGAGATAAGGGAGATGGGGATTGAAAAACAGCCGCTGCATGTAGAGACAAGGAGGCCATTGACGGCCCTGGCAAGAGCCCTTGCGGGGGAGAGGACAGAGGCAGACAGATCGCAGTGGCAGAGGAATCAGTGCAAGGGAACAGGGAGTGTGGGAGACTCTGAGAAATGTAGATATAAAAGGGAGGAGAAAAAGGCCACAGAGTAATCTCTCAATAAATAATAGTTTTTGTCACTACTATTTTATAGTTTTTTAAAAAAACAAAACTTTGAGGCATTAGTTTTCTTCCCCACATCACCAACCATGGATGCCATGATTAAGAGTGGCTAAGTCTCATATCTCCTCAGGGAAACATGGCACTATTGGGTGACAGTGGCATTCTAGGGAGAACTTAAATCTTTGGTCACAGCATTAGGAGATCATGGTTTCACATAGCATCATTTTATAGACTGTTCAGGTACTTAAAATTTTTCACGTGGGTATCAAATTTATGTGCTTAATCTGCATTTATTTTTAATGCTAATTTTATTTTTTTTAAATATGCAATACATCCAAAGGGTTCAAAATCCAAAAAGGAACAAAAGGTACAGTGAGGGTTTACTTTTCACCCTGTTCCTCAACCACTGGTTTCTGTCCTAGGGAACCAATGTGGTGAGCTTAGTGACCTCATTCTTTGTAACAGCTACATGAATATTCCACCATATGCAATGCTGTGCTTCATTTAACCAGTGCCCTCGTGATGGCTGTTCAGCTTGTTAACAGTCTTTTCCTATTATGAATAATGAAGCAAAGGATAATTTTGTATGTGTCATTTTTTACATCTGTGAGTGTTTTAGGTCTGTTTCCCTAAAAGCACAGACTGGTGGAGATTCTTGGGCATGTGATTTATTAGGAGAGCACTCTAAGGACAAATCTAAGAGAGTGAGGGGAGCAGGACAGGAAAGGGAAAGAAGAAAAGCAAGAATGTGGTTCCAGGTGGAGTCTAGAGTCAGCCTGTTTCTACAAGGAGCTCTGGAGCATAAACTGCAAACAGAATCTGTCTGCCCTTGGGCAAGGGACCAGAACATTTGTACTCCCACAGAGTCACTGGCCATCATAGTACATAATTCCCATGAACTTCAGTTCCAGGTGGGCTCTAATCATCTAAGGCCACTCCTCTGTCTTGCAGGTGCAACATTACCAGCAGCACCCACAGCTACTGGGGGGCTGGGCACACCGAAATGGTAGCCGGGATCCCCAGGGATCTAGGTGGGGCACCAACCGGTTCTGCCACTGTGAGTATCACTATAGGATAAATCCCTAGAAGTAAAATTGCTGGATGGAGCTAACATTGTTAGTTACCTGCGCAGACAATATTCCTCCTCCCTGCTACACACGCACAAACACATACACACACATCCTTCTTCCTAGTAGAACCCTGATTTTATTTGAAGTAGCCATGTATCCAATTTAATTCCGTTTTTTTTTTTTTTTTTTTTTTTTTTTTTAAAAAAAATATTGGTTTTAGCGCTTGCCCGGGGGAAATTTCCAATGTTTGAACCAAGCACACAGGAACCACCAAAAAAAGGGCAAAAAGCAAACCACCTCCAAAA
>CAUYRT010064921.1:0-12219 GCA_963574885.1 Lepilemur ruficaudatus | reverse complement strand
TTGCCCAGGCTAGAGTGCCGTGGTGTCAGCCTAGCTCACAGCAACCTCAAACTCCTGGGCTCAAGCGATCCTCCTGCCTCAGCCTCCTGAGTAGCTGGGACTATAGGCATGCGCCACAATGCCCGGCTAATTTTTTCTATATCTGTTTTTAGTTGTCCAGCTAATCTCTTTCTAATTTTAGTAGAGACGGGTGCTCGCTCTTGCTCAGGCTGGTCTCGAACTCCTGACCTCAGACCATCCTCCTGCCTCAGCCTCCCAGAGTGCTAGGATTACAGGCGTGAGCCACCACACCACCCCTTCTAAAACTAGTTTTAAAATTATGATTAAAAATTCAAGTAGTAAAGAAGGACATACAATAAGAAGTTAGCTTTTTTCCAACCTCCCTCCCATGTCCCCCAGCTCCACTCTCTAGAGATAAGCACTATTAGTAATAGCTTGTGTGTCCTTCTGAAATTTTTAATTCTTTTTACTCTGTACTTTTTTCACTTAATATATTTTTGAGATATTCCCATGTCATGTAAACGTCTACCTCATTCTTTTTAATGGCCGCCTGGTATTCCTCATTATGAATGTGCCATCTTTATTTAGCAAGACCCTGCCATAGAACATTTTGACCATTTCCAGATTTTTGGTATTGAAGCTGTGACTGTCTCTCTAAATATCCATCTTTGTATCCTGGAGATGAGCATGCCAGTTCTTCATCTCTTTGATACTAAATTATCAGATTTTAATCTTGCCAGTCTAATCAATAGTAAGGTGGTATCTAGTTGATGTTTTAATTTGCATTTCTTTTATTAAGTATGAGGAGGAATACTTTTTCCGAATGTTTATTGGCCTTGTGCATTTTTTTCACATCCTTTGCCAATTTTTCTTCCTTCAGCTTTTTAAGACTTTTGTGCTTTTTCTTCCTTCAGCTTTTTAAGACTTGATCTCTCCATCTAGGAAGTCAGGGGTGTGGACACAATCTCTAATATCCCTTCCTATCTCTGTGGTCTAGGCCTGACTGTCCTTTGGGCAGCTTTTATGCTACCAAAGGTGCTGTCTGCCCATGACCTTGTCAAGCCAGCACTGAGGCTGAATACCCAATAGCTGGGGGTAAACTACAAGAGTCGTTTCCTTCTGCCTTTGTTTGCTTGTGTATCTTTCCCCCTCTTTTAAAAAAGCAGGCTTGGAAATTGCAAGGCAGAGCTGGATTGAACTTCCTTTAAAGCTGCCTACAGACATCAGGAATATTTATTTTTTCTATTTGTTTTAAGCCTGGGAAGACTGTGTGGTTTTCTCGACACTGTCCTGATGGAGCCCTGACCAGCAAGCGTGCAATGCCCCTAGCCCTAATGTGCCATTAATGATAGGTTAATGTACAGTATAATGTTTTTGGGACTACGGGTTCATTACACTTCTGAGTGTGAGGTCTTTCCACAGAGCGCCCAAGGTCCCATTGCATTATATCATGCAATAAAAATACCCTTTTCATATCACACACTAATAAACTGTATTTGAAATGCTGTCTGAGGGACTGCCGTCTTGTCTGTAGGCTGTGCACCAGTGCAACAGTTGGGATTCCTTTTTTCTATTTTGTGTTTTAGTTACACGGAATTCTGAACCCAGAAGTCTGCTCATTCTTGTTTTAAATGGGGAGCAAGTTGGGTCTTTAGGCCTGAGGCTCAGGGGAGGGGGTACTCACTGAGTGGTGAGGGTCCTTAATACATGGAGAGCAGGGCCCCTAGGTCTCCATTGCTCATCCTCCCACCCCGTGTGCAGCTGTCAGGAAAGCCCAGCACATCAAAAAAACCCTGTTCTAGCGTCGGCCACACTTAGCGCTGAACATGTGTTAGTATTATAAGAGCTTCCTTACGACAAGGAGTACAAGTACTGCAAAATTTAGGCCATTAATAGTCATGACTACGGAACTGCCTTTGTGGTAGCCTCTGTGCTGGGAATTTCACAGACACAGTCTTCCCGTGAGGTTGGTGCTGTTCTCCTTATTTTACAGAAGACGAGTTCACAGAGCTGGGGGAGTAAGCTGTGTTGTAGAGAATGAAATCTGCAGGATACCCGGGAACCACAGGCAAATTACAACCTGCCTACCCAGAGAGAGCCCCCTCCTGCCACGGACAGTCCACCTCCCAGAGAGCCGAGCTGCAGCTGGGCTGGAGCCAGCATCCTCTTTTCAAATGCACGTAGCCCAGGTGCCCTGCTTAGTTATTCATACTTCTCTGTGAATCGTTTTAGTGTCAACAGTGAGCTGACATGAGAGATGATTCTAAGCTTGGAGCACTTTGGAAGAGGAGACCCTTCTGCATCGAACAGAGTTGAGGAGTGAGGCAAAGACGGGGGGCTCAAAGGGCTTTGAGTGACCTATTTCATATTTTCTCTAGGGCAGACCTGGCATCCATGACTTTGTTATGCAGGGGATTATTTCTGCCGGTTATAAATGTGGGGAAAGAGTGACCTGTGAGGGGCAAGAACCTGGGTTCAGACATCATTACTGCCTCAGAATGCGGTGTCCGTGTTTATAAAAGAAGTTAACATTTACTTTGTGATAGGGCGTGTGGAGATCATTTGAACTAATGTAAATGAAAACACCTAATGAGCACCTGGCCACAGGGCAAGCGCTCACGACTGTCAGCTATTATGTTGCTGTCACTTCCGTATTAAAACAAAAGGCACAGGCTTGGGAGCTGATGTCCAGTGCAAATCCCAACTCCGCCTTGGCCAAATCACTTAACTTCTCTGAACCCAGTTTTTGAGTACACAAACCGAAGGAAATAACAGTAATGCCGTCCAGCTACTTCATGCGGTTGTTGTGCACTTGAATAAGATAATGAGCTTGAAAGCACTTTGTGGAATGAAAAACCGTACTCAATTGTTGGTATCCATAAATATAGGTGTTTCTCTCTCCAAATCAGCATATTCAAAATGGATTATCTTTGAATAAATATCCTTATAGCAAAGGCAATAAGGAGAGCTATTAGGAAGATTCACTGATCTCTTCCGCTCGCCACCAGGGAGTATATATATCATGGCTGCGGTGTAGACTTACAATAGCACATAGCATATAAAAGTCAGGGCAGTTCTAACCTCCCACCTCTTCATAATAACAAAGTACTAGGCAGAGCAGGGGCAGGGCCAGGTCTCTGCTCACCTGCACTGGGAGGAGGAGAGCCAGAACCTGTTCGATGTGAACAGTATTGCTTAGTACAGTGGTTGAAGGATAGGTTTGCAAAAAGAGGTTAAGATGAAAGGAGCTGTGTTGAAGGCTTGAGTTGGTATGGTGGAAAGAAAAACCAGGAAGTTACTGAGACACCCCCCTCCAAAAGACTGGACCTTCCGGCTCTAAGCAAAGTTCCCTTAATTGTTATGAAAAGAGTATTTAAATTTCAAGTGTAATTAGTTTTTCTTTTAAGGGGTATAGGATTGGACTAAACCTTTTGTTTTTGGATATGGGGACTTTTAGACACTTGGGTAAACCTCTCAGGGGTTAAATCTGTCTTTGGGGCTACCAGGACTTAAAAAATGTTACCTTGTATCAAGAAAACCAGAAGTGACAAGTTCATTTAAAAAGCCTGGTTTGTCATTGTTTATCTAATTTTCGGAGTTGACACAGAAAATTAAACCAGCTGACACTCACTCTCTGACCGGTCTCTCTGGCTCATTTCCCTGGTCCTTTCTTACCTGACCTTGCAACTACAAAATGCTCCAAACTCTAAAATATAAAACTTCCCACTGAGTTTCTGAGTTGCCCTGCAGTCCTTCCAAGATTATGTCATAGGATGTCATCCCTAATGTTATTAAAAAAACAAGATGAGACTATAAATCTGCTCTGTGAGGTATTTCTTTTTTTCCCCTCTGCTTTGACCATAAATCTTAGAAGTAATCAAACTCTCTGCAGAGGAGCCAAGATAAACTTGGGCCTGAAGTGGCCCCATATGTCTTTACTGAATTCGGGGGTTCGGCAGGCTTGTCTGCCCCTGTGACATCACTCGGGGCTTCGTGGAGAGCTTTATATTAATAGAAAGACGGCTGGGCAAAATGGGAGCTTCTATTGCATTTAATATTGAAGACGCTCTAAAACTCATATGGCAGCGCATCTTTATTTATTTTTTTTTTTTAGTAGCGCATCTTTAAATCAGCTGCCTCAGTGAATTCATATAAGGAAATCATTCAGATAACTGAAGCTTATTCTTTATAAAATCAAAACTTTTATAAAAGAAATTACAAGTATGAGATCTTCTTAAATATAATACTTCCCTATCCTTTTAGAAGATTACATGCATTAGGATTTAGCTTTTTAAAAAAATTTCTTTAGAGCTGGGTGCAGTGGCACACTTGTAGTCCCAGATAGCTGGTAGGCTGAGGCAGGAAGATCACTTGAGGCCAGCATAGTAAGACCCTGTGTCTAAAAAAAATAATTCTTTATATCATCATTATAGATATTGTTTATTTGCTGTGTTCTTCTATGCCAGTGTCTCCTGGTATTAATGTGTAGAGCCACTTGTCCCCAGACTAGTTTTTTGTTTATGTTTGTATTGTGTAGTTTTGCTAATAGATATCACTTCCTGCTACTGTTCTTGTTCCTCTCCTTAGCAGCCCTTCCCTCTTCCTCTTTTATTTGTCTGTTTCTTTCATGCTTTCGACTGTGAAACCATATACTAAGCATGTTAGAATTAAATCTAAAATAAAAGAAAATTAGCTTGAATGAAGGCTTGAGGGGGCCGGATGTGGTGGCTCACGCCTGTAATCCTAGCACTCTGGGAGGCCGAGGCAGGAGGATATCTTGAGGTTAGGAGTTCAAGACCAGCCGGAACAGGAACAAGACGCCGTCTCTGAAAAATAGAAAAAATTAGCCTGGTGTGGGGGTGTTTGAGGTTGCTGTGAGCTAGGCTGAGCCATGGCAGTCTAGCCCGGGCAACAGAGTAAGACTCTGTCTCAAAAAAAAAGGCTTGGGGGACTAGCTAAAAGTAAACTGTTCAAGTTTTAGTTTAACTTCCAGATTCTTAGTCTGCGATAAGGGTGTCAAATTATAGTGGCTTTCAGATGGTAAAGTGCCTTTAGATTTGGAGACAGGCCATTTCACTAAATAGGAAATACAATACTTGATAATGTTTTATATAAATGTCCAAGTTTGAAACAATATGATCATTTTACTCTTGAATCAGTCATTGAGGTAAACTTCAAATTGTTAAGGTTTTTTAATTTTCAGAGGGTACCAAATAGCCATGAATGTGCCCAGAAAAGTCTTTAGGCTCTAAAAATCAGGTTTAGATCCAGGGACGTAGAAACGTCTCAGTACATTCATAGTGAATTTTATTGAATTAAAGTCTCTTGGTAAACTGGAACATAGCTACTATTAGAAGCAAGCTTGTGACTGACTAACTCTGCCTTTCTTAACAGTGAGATTAGACTTTGGTTTCATAAGGCTCCGCAGTGAAGCAGCCGGCTTATTTGTGACCAGATAAAGTGTGCTCCCACAGTCGTTCAGGCTGCTCCTGACCAGCACCACCGCCTCAGAAAACGCAGGTCACACCGTTCACCACCACAGAAAACGCATTTCAGGCATCCGTACATTTAATTTTCTTCAACATTACCTTGCAAACCACAGTAAATCAATAACAGAATAGTTAAGTACCACAGGTTCTTTGTGTTTTGTTTTAGAAAATATTGCTCAAGGCTAAGAGTAGGTTCTATTGATGATTTTTATTTGCTGCTGGGATGCAGAATGATCAGAATTTTCAAGTGGGTTTGCTTCCTTTTTGTGCATTTCCTTTTTAAAAAAAAAAGGGGGAGTCAGTTTCAAATGGAAAGCATTGGTTACAAATAGCAGAAACTCTAGGGTAACTGGTAATTTTCAATTCTGTGTGATTGCTTTGGCCTTGTTATGCATATTGCAGATTTTCCAAAGGGGCTGCCCTGGCCAGCTCCCTGGACCACCCATTGAATGGAGTGAGGCTCGGATAACTCTGGGACATCATAGCTGAAAATAGTAAAAAAGATGGTATTTCATTTAAGGTTACTTAGCCAAAGTTTTGATGTCTAGTGTCTTTAGGAGTTTTTTTCTTCTATGTTTTTTGTTGATGTGACAGCATCAAAAATTTTCCACTTTAGCTTCAGTCTTTGTGTGAATGGTTTGTTTCTCCCTGATAAGAAACTAGAAAAGCTGCCGCTAAGATGGATTTTGAGGGGGTAACAGCCTTTACTTAATTGGATGCTTCTTGAAGTAAGATGAGACAGTGGATGCGAAATGCTTGGAAAAGTTAAAAGTGTGATACCAGAACTCAAAACTTTTGACCTGTGTGCTGGAGGGGGGACGGTTTGTCAGTGTTTGTTGGCACCTTGCCAGCCACCACGGTTATCACCTGTCCCACTTCCTTCATTGTGTCTCACACCCACACACTCATGCTCCCTGCTGCATCTCCCAGGACTCCCTGCCAGAGTCCTGGCTCTGCATTTTCAAGTATATCCGCCTTGTGGCATTCGTATGGTAGGCTTTATTATTTTAAAATTTTGACTGGATTTATGGTCATGTCTTTTTTTCATTCCTGATGAAGTTTACTTGTGTCTTCTCTTTACCAATTTTATCAAGTTTGTCTACTAATCTTTTTTAAAGAACTAGTATTAGCCAGGCGCAGTGGCGCATGCCTGTAGTCCCAACACTTAGGGAGGCTGAAGCAGGAGGATCACTTGAGCCCAGTAGTTTGAGGTTACAGTGAGCTATGAAATCACACCACTGCACTCCAGCCTAAGTGACAGAGTGAGACTTCA
The DNA here is from genome assembly GCA_963574885.1 of Lepilemur ruficaudatus. Taxonomy (NCBI): domain Eukaryota; kingdom Metazoa; phylum Chordata; class Mammalia; order Primates; family Lepilemuridae; genus Lepilemur; species Lepilemur ruficaudatus. Next base: position 5,457 of record CAUYRT010064921.1, on the reverse strand, counting down.
TGTCTAAAATGAATTTTTAAAAACCAGTATTTTATTGAATTGATTATCTCTATAATATCTTCCTATTTAATTATTTTATATTCTTTATTATTTGCTATCTTATGTTTTCTTTGGATTTACTTCTTTTCTTTTTGTAATTTATTGAATTGGACACTTAGCTCATAAATTTCCAATCTTTTTTCCCTAATGTATGCCTATAGAGCTATAACTAGCCTGCTAAGTATTGCTTTAGCTGCATCCCACAAATATTTATATGTAGTGTTTCCATTGTTGTTCACTTCTACGTAATTTCCGATTTAATTAGAATTTCTTTTTTCAAATTATTTAGAAATATCTCTTTCATTTCCAAATGTCGAGAGATGTTTTGTTATCTTGTGATTGTTGTCTAATTTTAATGTACATAGAAAACATCTGTATTAACATCAGATCTTTGTCATTTGTTGTACTAAGGGGGTTACATGGTTGGGGTTTTTTTCAGTGTTCTCTCTTTGCTCGAAAGCAGTGTATATTCTCTGATTTCTGAGTCCTGTGTACATCCTTTAGATAAAGCTTGTTAATTGTGTTATTCAGATATTTTGTAGCCATACTAATTTCCTACCTACTTTATCTATAGTTTCTAAGAGGTGTGTTAAAAGCTCCCCATGTTAATGTGGCTTTGTCTGTTTCTCCTTGCAATCCTGTCATTTTTTGCTTTAGATGTTTTAAGGTGGTGATGTTAGTTGCCTATGTGAAAACATTGAAGCATTTCTTTTATGTTTGTGTAATGACTCTATCTCTAATACATTTTGGTTTAAATTTTCTTTCTGGCTGATGTTAATATCAATGTGCCATCTTCTTTTGGTTAGTATTTGTCTGTTATGTGTTTGATTATCCCTTTAGTTCTGTGTTCTTTTGTTTTAAATGAATCTTTGCATTTTGTTGTTGATGTTTTTAATTTTACCTGAGACTCTTTTAATTGATTAGCTTAATCATTTGTATTTATTGTTTATTGATATATTTGATTTTTTCCCCCTGCAACTCTATTTTGTACTTTGTCTCTACAGTAGTTTTTTTGTTTTTGGGGGTTTTTTTTTTACTTCTTTTTTCTCCTTTCTCTACTCTATTGCAATAAGGTTTTTCCCCTTCCCTTTTAGATTTTCCATTGGTTTGGAAATCATATTCCATTTCTAGCCTTTAGTTGATTATCTCTAAACTAGCTCCAACTGCATATAATAAAAAACAAATAGCAGCTTCAGCAAGACAAGAGGATATTTCCCTCCTTTTCCCTTAAAAGGAGGCAGGAAGTAGGGTGCCTGGACTGATTTGGCATGTCCTTTTACCCTATGCACCCAGGGACATTTGAGCTCCAGCCAGCAGGAAAGAGGAAGGAGAGTAGAAATGCTTGCCTCTTCTTTTAAAGACAGAATTTCTAGGAACTGGCATACAGCATATCTGCTCAAATGGCATTGGCCAAAACCGGCCAAAAGGGAGGCTGCAGTGCTGTTGCTTTGCTGGGTGTCAGTGTTCCCTGCTAAAGTCAGGACCCTTGTCACAAAAGATGAAGGGGGAACGGATATTGATAGGCAACTAGCAGCGTCTACCACAGTCCCTTTGCCCCCAGACGTAAGGCCTTTTAGGGTTTCTGATCACTCCCTTCTTACAGGTCATCATGGTCCAAGATTTCATTGTCACCTTGTTTTTAGATCTTTAAAATCAGTCATTACTGCTGTTGTGGTTTGATACAGTTAGTGCTTGTTTGGGTTTATCCACATGTTCACCAGTTAATTTGCTCCTCATTGCTATTGCATTATCCTTCCTTCTAGGTTTCTTTTCCTTTCTGAAGTCCATTAAGAGTTCTGTCAGTAAAGGTCTGTGAGTGGTCAAACCATCTGAGTTTTTGTTCTAGGATTGTCTTCACTTTGCCCTAACTCTTGATTATTAGTGTAATTGGGTTTATAAAGCGTAAGTTGATCGTTTCTCCCCAGGACCTTGGAGATACTCTGTTGTCCTCTGGCATCTACCCTTGGTGGCAAGAATCTGCTGACTGCCTAATTGCTACCCTTTCTAGGCAGTAAGTCTTTCTCTCTGTCCTTGGTATTATGCAGTTTCACTACAGTTTTTCCAGGCATGGATTTTATATTTATTTTACTTGGAAATCATTATGATTTTTGAATCTGAGAATTGACGTCTTATATCAGTTCTCAAAAGTTTCAGCTGTTGTTTCTTTCAATGTTGCTCCTCCCCCACTGTGTCTAGTCTCTCTCATTCTTTCCTCTGTGCCTTTGTTTTTCACATTTAAAAACAATTTCTCTCTCTCTACCGTGCTCTGAGTAATTTTATCAGACCGTTCTTCCAGCTTACTAAGTCTCCCTCAGCTATACCTAGTACACTGTCTAACTCATCCGCAGAGGGTTTCTTTTGTTTTCTTCTAGTGACTGTATGTTTTCTGTAAGTTATATTTGATTCTTTTCCAAATCTCTCCATTCTCTTTTTTATAATATCTTGTCCCTTAGTGTTTTAATGTACATTTGTTTTTACATTTTCTTTCTAACTGTTTTTCTCTTATGTCAGTTCTGAGAGCACTGATCTTCCCACGTGATGTGTCTGCTGACTCTTGTCCACCGTGATTGTTTCCTCATGTGTACTGGAATTTTTATTCCAAAACTCATATTGAGTGGTGCTTATTACTCTGGAAATTTGTGGAGATTTCAGATGTTTTTCCCCTGAATGGTTTTCCATATGCTTCTAAAGTATTACTAGATCGAGATCAATGTTATATTATTAGCCTGGGATTCCTAAGCCGCAGAGGTAGTATTAATACTTTGGACCCCAAAACTGCATAAGGCTCAACTTTGTGTTTGTATTTCTTGGTCAGCTTCCCTTCAGAGCCAGCTTCTCTCCCCCTTTGCTGATGGGCAGACTTTCCTAGCTCACCCCTTCTGTAGCCGGGGCTTCAGGGGCCCAGTGTCAGTTCCCCAGGTGGACCTCGTCTCCCATTTCTGCTTAAGTCTTAACACTCCCAGGTCCTGGGATGAATAGCTCCCCTTCGGGCCGCAGACTTTCTGCTCACACATTTATAATTCTGGTTTTCAGTTTCCTTTTCATTTTTAGCACTTGTGGATTTCTGTTCTTTCTTAGGAGTTCAGCTGTGCTTTTAAAAAAACGTTCCATTTTATCTGGCGTGGCTAGGGCTTTGTAGAGGGAGGGCTTTTAGGCTTTCAGTCTCTCGTCTCCTTTCGTCAGTCACTTGCTGTCAGAATCACTCAGTTCTATCTTGTCCAACAACCTTACCGAGCTCCCACTGCGTGTGGGAAACAGTGCCAGTTCTCCTGCTCTGCCGCTCGTCCCTGCTCCACAGTCACATGCCCACATGCGCACACACAGCCCGCACAGCCGGGCTCAAGGAGCTCAAACACCAGCAGTTAAGAGGTAAGAAAAAAAGCACAAGAGAGAATCCCTCCTTCTGAGTATTGTGTCCTTAAACCTCCATCGCCACACAGCTGTCACCCCCACAGACAAACCTGCCACATCCAGACACCTGTAACCGGCCCCATGTTCATGGCTGGATGTGCTGCAGATTCTGACTCCTGGGCGTCTGCCCAGCCCAAGACTACCTGGAGGAGCCAGCATGCTCCCTGCTGCACACCCACCCAGTCCTATATGAGGCTCCTTCCAGCAGCCACCACAGCCCCCCTTAAAAAGGTCAGCGGTGGCATTCTGCCACTCACATGGGTCGGCTCCCTCGGACACACGTCGTGAATGTCACCGCCCCGAGCATTACCCGCCTCACCCTGGCCCACTGGAGTCATCCTGTGCCCCTCCCTGTGCCACACCACACTGGTCCTGAAGCTGCTCTGTAAGCACAGGCCCTAGAATAGCTCACAGAGACTTCCAGAAATATGTTGTTCTCGTGGTGGGCCATTTTCTGGCCAGTTACTCTGTGGAGGAACACACAGATCTGCTCAGATGAAAGGTAGAGAGCTCCTTGACCCCCTTAGATGCCTGTGTACCATCTAGGATGGCTAGAGGTAAGCTGTTTGCTGCTAAAAATGGAATATTTGGGGCAAAACATCTATTTCTATAGCAGTTGTGAAGAATAAACTCGGGAAGGTTGATTGAAATGACATGTCACTGCAGCACAACATTTCTGTGGTCTTAAAAGAAAATGAGGGGAACCTCTCACCCCCAGCCATGGAAAAGCTTTAGAAATCAGAGGCTAAGAAAACACATTCTCAGAACAAATGCCTTGCGTGGGAAAGCTCTGCACCCGTGGCGTTTGCCCAGTGAGCTGGCTGGGCAGACAGGCAGACTCCACGCTCACTGCTGCACTCCTAAGTGTAGAGCCTGCATCTGCAGGAAGGAGTACAAACGCTCGTGCTGCCCACGGTGCGTCTGTGAAGCGCTGTCTGTGGGTTAGGCGACCTCACGTGGTCCTTACAACCCATTCCGGGAGGAAGAGAGAGCAGGTGGGATTAGGTGAGGGCCAGGAGGCCAGCAGACAGCTTCCCTGTATTCAAAACCAGCTGAGAAATGAGACCCAGAAATGACAGGGAGAAAGTATCAGTTTTACTTCTGTGAAAGTCTGGATTAGAGAATGTGCTTACATGTGTGACCCCAGTGGCCTTGCTAAGAACTTACCCACCGAGTCCCAGTCAGAAGGGAACAGCAGGCCTTCCCCTCAGGCCCAGAGCCTGCCTAGAAGCTGACCGTGAGATGGCAGGCCAGCACACACCCTCCATGTGGGCAGGGGGCCCCTGCCCGCTCAATCCCACCCCTCAGTGGGCGGAGGGCTCCGGACTGTTCTAGCAGCACATACAGTGACGAAGCCAGGGGGACGGAGGCTCCCCTGTTAGTATCTCTTTTACAGGTGGGGCAGTTTAGCCTTCCGTGCCTTCCCTACTAGCAGGATGGCCAGGAGAGGGTTTGCTGACTCTTAGCCCAGGGCCCCTTGCATTACCCAACAGAGACCAAAGGGAGATGTCTGTTGAGATGCCTCAGCTTCTCCTTGTGGAGTCACTCGTCAGGGCCCCCTTCCAGCCACAACCCAGCCCTCCTTCCCCAGCCACCCCTGTTGATTAGCCTGGCCACACCCAGCCTGGAAGGAAGAGTCGGCCTCTGTGTTGATCTTGATTTGTAAATAGCATCAGTGCTGCACACTGCCCTGACATTGGTCAGCAGTTTAGCGGACAGTGGACATCCATGCATCCTTCCATAAATTAACTTCTCTCATCTGAAGTTTTCTCCGGGACAAATAGGGATTAGATTGATAGTTTTAAAACTTTAACGGTGGGACACTTTTTATTATGTAAAATTAGTGTAGGACTTCTATTTTTTTTTTATTTTTTAATTTTTTTTTCTTAGAGACAGAGTCTTGCTATGTTGTCCAGGCTGGTCTCAAACCCTTAGGCTAAAGTGGTCCTCCTGCTTCAGCTTCCCAAAGCGCTGGGAATACAGGCATGAGCCACCACGCCTGGCCGG
>CAUYRT010064918.1:0-26247 GCA_963574885.1 Lepilemur ruficaudatus | reverse complement strand
GAGTTCGAAACCAGCCTGAGCAAGAGCGAGACCCCCGTCTCTACTTAAAATAGAAAGAAATTAATTGGCCAACTAAAAATATATACAAAAAATTAGCCGGGCATGGTGGCACATGCCTGTAGTCCCAGCTACTCGGGAGGCTGAGGCAGTAGGATCGCTTGAGCCCAGGAGTTTGAGGTTGCCGTGAGCTAGGCTGACGCCACGGCACTCACTCTAGCCCAGGCAGCACAGTGAGACTCTGTCTCAAAAAAAAGGCACTACGTTATTAACATGAGATGTATCAGCTTTGCTATTGTTAAGTTCACTGCCTTGTTTAATGTGGCATCTGCCTGGTTTCCTCTTTTATTTACTGTGTATAGAAAAATTTTGTTGAGTCAGGACTTTGCTGTATCATCTTCACTGATTTTCCACTTAAGGAATTAGAAACTATGAAATCTTTATTCCAAAGCAAGATAAAACATTGATCTTCTGCAATCAATATAATGACCTTCCTTGTCTTTATGACATGGGCTTTTCTATTTTTGATGATGTCAGTTCTCTGAGGGAAATGAATTTTAGTATGAGGAACAGCTCCCAAAAGGGAGAAGAAAATGAATTTTTGGCTTTTCTACACCTGCACCAACAGCAAGGGTGACTGCTCCCTTAGCCACACCTCTTCCCCCTCCAAGGAAAGGGAACCACTTACTAGAAGACCCCACAGTAAATAAAAGTAAAGTGATATGTCGAGGTTCTCTCAGGATAACTTTTGACTTGTCAAACAGAACAAGAGTCGCATGTTTCGAGTACAGTTTAGTGGAGAGTCAAAGGAGCAGGCACTGGAACACTGCTGCAGCTGTGTGCAAAACCTGGCCCAGTACATAACTGTTCAGGTGCCCGATGGAATCATCCAGGAGCTTCGGCCCAGTCCTGGCCCACCGAGGGCAAGTGAAAGCCAAGGGAAGGACTCTGCAAAGAGCATCCCATTACAGCACCAGGTAAGTTGGCAGGTTTCTTGTATAGCCAACAAGAAACCTGACGATGTAATGCACTGTGGGAGCCAAAACCACAAAGGGATTTTGTCAAGTCCATCGGGTTTGTAGTTTTAAAAGATATCTAATGTTGAGTGATTTCTTAAAATCGAGATTGAAATTCACTGTAGCTACCCATAATCCTAGAAATTAGGAAGAAAGTCCCCGCTGCATTCCATGTGGCACTACAGAACAGTGATTCTCAAAGTGTGGTCCACAGATCACTTCCTGAGTTCCTTTCCAGGGAGCCAACAAGGTCAAAATTATTTTCATATTTAAAGACATTATTTGCCTTTTTCACTGTGTTGACATCTGTACTGATTGGACAAAAAGCATCATGAGTGAAGCTACTGTCTCTCAGTACAAATCAACAGCGGCACCAAATTATCCTAGTCGTCATCGTATTCTTCAATCATGTGCAGTGAAAATAAAATGACCCTGCATTACGCAGTACGATGCTGTCTCAAAGGAAAGCACCTGTGTGATGTTTGTGTTGTGAGTTGAACTAGCCTCTTTTTTCATGAAATACCATTATTACTTGAAAGAACAATGGATTATGGTCATTCAGATTTGGGTATCTGGCAGACATTTTCTCAAAAATGAATGGAGCCTATCACTTTAGGAAAATTGATAGTATTTATTGATAATGAGAAAATTTAAATTTCAAGTGAAAATTAGAATCTTGGAAAACTTGTATCTGCCACATGAGCTTGACACCTTCCTGACCAAGACTTTTCTGAAGGTGCTATTAATGAATGTAATAACTATTTTTTCATAAATTAATTACATGACAAAATGTGTCAATATTTGAAAGATTATGTATAGTTCAATGAATCAGCATTCTCCAAATGACCCATGCATGGGGCTACAGAATCACACGTGGATAAAAGAGCTATTGGAAGTGCAAGACAGACGAATGGGTTGCAATGTAACAGTGTAACATGTTCACTGCTATGGTTTCAGATTCTGTATCACAACTAACCTTCAAGCAACTATCATTTGTTGAGTTTTGGGGTAATATTAAGGAATATCCACAACTGTCTGAAAAGGCAAAATTAAAATACTCCTTCCTTCTCCATCTACATATCTATCTGCATGAGGCCAAATTTCCTTCACGTACTTTCTTTCATTTTTGAAAGAAGGTCTCACTCTGTTGCCCTGGCTAGAGTGCAATGGTGTGATCATAGCTCACTGCAACCTCAAATTTCTGGGCTTCAGCAATCCTCCTGCCTCAGCCTCCTGAGTTGCTGGGTAACTACTGACACGCACCACCATGCCCAGCTAACTTTTCTATTTTTTGTAAAAATGGGTGTCTCACTCTTACTCAGGCTGGTCTCGAACTGGCCTCAAGTGATCCTCCCACATCAGCCTCCCAAAGTGCTAGGATTATAGGCGTGAGCCACCATGCCCAGCCTCTTCACCTACCAAAGCAACATATTACAGCAAACTGAATGCAGGGGCAGCTACGAGAGTCCAGCTGTCTTCTATTAAGCTAACAATATTTGCAAAAATCATATTACATGTCATTTTGGAAAATATATTAACATAATTTAATGAATATTTTAAAATTCTGTGTTAATTTCTAATATGTTAATATAGTGTTAACATAATTTATTTAATGAATTAATATTTTAAAATTCTGTGTTAATTTCTAATATAAATATCAGCTGTGACTCAAAAGTTCTTTAAGGGCCTCAATAATTTGTAACAGTGTAAGGAGAGCAAAAGTCTGAAACTCATTGCTATAGAATTTCTCCCAGATACACACAAGTGTTCTAGCATTTCTTTGGCACAATCCTAAATATTGTTAGAATAAGCACCTACCCGTGCTCTCGGGATGAAATTTGTTTCAAGCTGGGTTTTTTTTTCTAATTTGGGAAATGATTTTCCAAATCTGGTTTTTCCTTTACCTCATCCTGTTAGTTTCCCTTTACCAAGACAATCCATTTTTGCTATTTTATCACCAAGTTTTTTGTCATTCACAATTTATCCAAGGTGAACATAAATTTACCTTATTTAGTACAAAGTCTTTTTCTTTAAGAGGGCACTGCGTGATTCCCTCTTGAATGTTTAGTTTGCCGAACAGACGGTGGTGGTATAGAGTTCATTCCCTTCATTTGACTTTTGTGAAGATGCCTTAACGCCGAAGCTGCTCGTCTCACAAACCCTGGATCTAGTTTCAAACAATATGCCTCATCAACTCCTGCTTGATTCTGAGAATCCCCTCCCAACAAATGGGATGGAACGGTTTATTGTAAGTTACTTTATTGCTTATGATTCTTTGCCCTTTAAGTGGATTTTTCATAGGTTTCACTGACCATTAGATTCCGATGACAGTACAGTAGCCCCAATCCACAGAGTGCAACAAGATCCCAATGGGGTCCCTTAGAAGCCTTCAGGTTGAGAAACACCTGGTTAGGCCACAGTTAACAAAATTACAAGGCTGAGGAAAAGTGAAAACTAAAATATGTGAAGACACATCAGGCTAGAACCTCATCAGGCTATACAATTATCTAGATATTAAAAAATGCAAGATAAATGAAGTTGTAACATGTAGGCTGAGAGTTGTGAACTATGGCAGCAGATGAAGGCTCCGGCTCTCTGATTTTGAAGGCTGGCTCCAAATGTCTAGGTAGAAATAACTCAGAAGTGGTTAGGAAACTTCCATGTCTTGTCTTGATTCTATATTTAGAATCTTCTAATCTGTAATTTGGTGTTCTGAGTAGATGAGAGAGCACGATGTTGTGCAAAAAGCATAGGCTTTGGATTCAAATGGATCTGGGTTAGAATCCTGGCTCTATTTCGTAGTAGCTGTGTGGTCTCATGCAAGCCAATGAACCTCATCTGTAAAATTCTGGTGAGATTGAAATGTTGGATAGAAAGCACCTAGTAAACTATAATCTAAACAACATCCATTATTACTGACAGTACCATTACCGTTCAGATGTGCCTTCCCTTGAAAATGAACAAATTAACACCCCGGTCAATTAGCAGGCATCAGAGCCTCCAGAGCCAAGAGGGGACATGACAAGATTCAGTGTCTGAAGCTGCAGAGCACTAGACAAGATAAAGCCACTGGATTAATTCCCGAGTGCAGACATTGTGAGGCACTGCCTAGAACATTCTAGTCTTCCTAATGACAAAACATTCCCAGGTTTGCCCTTAACTGCTACAGTGGAAATTTGGGATCGCGTTCCCTTTCTTGGAATCCGTCTTAAGAGTTGCAAGGCGTGGCCAAGTGCTGGTCGTTTGCTATTCTATTCAGGTGTATCATCTTTCTAAAACCTATGTATTTTTTAGTCTGTAATAGTTGTCCCCTTCTTTGCAAAGAGAGGGAATTCCATGTCTATTTCAAGTTCTTGAGTCAAGTCTTCACTTCTTGGCTCATATTGTAGTTTTTACTTTTTTTCAGCCTTGTAATTTTGTTAATTGTGGCCTAATCAGGTGGCCTCAACCTGAGGGCTTCTAAGGCAACCCAGCCCACCCCAGAGAGGAGGCGGGTAAGACAGAAAAGAGGATGGCAGTTCCTATGTGAACGCTCTGTTAGCACAAAAAGCCCAGAAGAAAGTAGCCAGGGGCTTCAGCTACTGTGCACACAGAACCTTCCATTTCTATGCCTTGCAAGAGTTGGCCATCTAATCCTAGAGGGCACCAGCCTCAAGTGCTTCAGTCACATTTGGCTCTTATTGTTTGTAGCTGATGATTTTGGTTGACACTTTTCTCAGTTTGAAGAACACTGTGTGAGCTGAATTTTTATGCATTCTAAGATAGCATCAAATATCAGAGCTGGCAGAAACACTAGGCACTAGAGTCTGACTTTTTATATTAACAGATGAGGAAACTGGAGAAACTGAACAGAGAAATGGGACCTGTCTAAGGGCTCCTGATTATAGAGTCCTTTGACCTTTTTGCTTATTTTGATTTTAAAATTCTTGACGGGATTTTTGTTTTGTTTTTTTCCTTCCTTACTGTTCCTCTCTATCTGCCCTTTTTTGGATGCTTCCAGATGTAGTTTTCTGCTACCTACTGACTGGCAACAATCAGCTCCTCTACAGGACACACTTCGCTGATGGACGAGGTGCGCTCCAGAGAGGGCCCTCTTTTCTCCCTGTATTACAGCCTCAGCTTATACCTAGTGCAGGAACACCACTGCTTGTCTGTAGATTAGCACTGTAACAGCCACAGGTATCCAAGTATAGCAGGGCCTGCAGACACGTGGCTAGGAAGGAGCAGAGAGAGGGCCCTTCATGCCTCCAAACCGCCTATACCTGGTTCATTACATTTGCCTGGAAAGCATCCTGTGTTCTACCTGATTCCCTTGAATGGACCCTAGAGCATGCCTGCACCTCCTGCCCAACACTCAGCCCTCCAGCTCACCCTCCCGTGCGCCTGGTGCGCTTGCACACGCCTCCATTCCAGCACTGCCTGAGTTACAGGACAGTCACGGTTTTACTTTTTAGTTTCTCACTAGGCCGTGGGTTTGGGAGGGCAGGACCTCCATCTTGTTCTTTGTAGCTCCCATCCCTGTATCACCCCAGTGTCTAGTATGTAGTAGGCACAAACAGTTGTTGAAAGAAGATCTCTAGGAATTTTACTTATAGAAGAACTCATAGAACTTATTCCTTCAGTATGTCTGAGATTTTTAAAAAAACACCAAACCCAGATTAAAAATGGCTGCCTCAAAATTACAGTGCTCTCCCGTTTTGCATTCCTAGAATGAACATACATTACTTAACCGTTTTTGGAAGGTGACAAATCATGATCATCAGAAGCTAGGCCCGACAACTGCATGCAGGGGTCAGCCGCAGCAACGGCACCTGCTTTCGTGGGTGCTGCCCTGACCCCTGGGCTGGGCCTCTGGAAACAGAACGCCCCCCACGTCTGACGCCAGACGCACTAACAACTGGCCAGATGCTGAGACACGCCAGCTATAGGTCAGGAGCCACAGAGTTAAACTCTTTACGTGCTTCTGCTACGGTAAACCAAGTAACCTTCCATTTTAACTGGGACAGACCTATGCTGACGATTTTTACCACTTCTACTGATGATATTTTTTCTTTCTTTGAAAAGACTACATACTGGGCACCGGGGTGATACAGGGATGGGAGCTACACAGAACAAGACGGAGGTCCTGCCCTCCCAAACCTATAGCCTAGTGAGAAACTAAAAAGTAAAACCGTGACTGTCCTATAACTCAGGCAGTGCTGGAATGGAGGGGTGCGCAAGCACACCAGGTGCACGGGAGGGTGAGCTGGAGGGCTGAGTGCTAGGCAAGAGGTGTGTTTCCACTTCTTTGGCCTATGGTTTTCATGATTATGTTTAACTAATGTCCTAATTGCACATTGTTTTATTCCAGTCCCACCAGCACCCGGAAGAGCAGGTGCGTGTAACAGCCGGCACAGGCACTCCAGAGGGAAGGACCTCAGTGACACAGTTAGCTCAGGTAGATTCTATTGCAGTGTTCAGTCTTCTTGTCACAAAAAACAATGATCCCTAAGAATTTGTATCCCTCTGTTTACTTCCTTGTTCTAGAATAAAAACCTAAGGTGTTACTATAAAAGATGATAAAGACAGACACAGGCCATTGTCACCTACCCCTGTTGTGAGATTAGATAGGATGGCACATACTCAAGAACTACCCTCCTGAGGAAATAAAAAGAGGAAAAGTAGTTGAATGTTTGAGAGAATTTAATCACCATTTTCCAAAAAAGAATAAACGGAAGAATTTAACTTAATTTTGGAAATGAAATTTGGGAACTATTTTAAGACAAGTATCAAAATAAATCTGGAATCAGATCTACGATGGTTTCTATAGGGGAAAATTTTCAGTGCTAAGATTCAACTCCTGTTACCTCAGACGTGCTTCAGCCCCTTTCCTCTTGCTGCAAATCTTCTTCATTCAAAATCACGGTGGCTTGATGTCTGCTCTGCTGGGAGCTCTGCAAGGACTTTGTCTCCCTCAACTGCATTTCTGGCCGCACTTGGCAGCAGGTGTTCACACCAATAGCTAGCTTATGCTCTCCACAGAATTCTGCAAGGAGTTCATCAATATTCAAAAACGGATATTCTTCTAATGCATCTATTAAAACTGTGCTGGCTAGGTGTGGTGGCTCATACCTGTAATCCTAGCACTCTGGGAGGCCGAGGCAGGCGGATCGTTTGAGCTCAGGAGTTTGAGACCAGCCTGAGCAATAGCAAGACCCCGTCTCTACTAAAAAAATAGAAAGAAATTAGCTGGACAACTAAAAAAAATATATATATATATATGTATATATATATATATAATTTAGCCGGGCATGGTGGCACATGCCTGTAGTCCCAGCGACTCAGGAGGCTGAGGCAGGAGGATCGCTTGAGCCCAGGAGTTTGAGGTTGCTGTGAGCTAGGATGATGCCATGGCACTCTAGCCTGGGCAAGAGAGTGAGACGCTGTCTCAAAAAAAAAAAAAAAAACAAAAACAAAAAAAAAAACTGTGCTAACAGTGGTACTAAAAAGAAAATATGGGTGTTTTCTCCATCTGCCTTACCACTAACTCAAAATAAATGGACAATAATATAGAATAAAGAATTCAAGAGGTCAAAAGAATAAATAAGAATTCATGTTTAGGCCGGGCGCGGTGGCTCATGCCTATAATCCTAGCACTCTGGGAGGCCAAGGCCGGAGGATCGCTCAAGGTCAGCAGTTCGAAACCAGCCTGAGCAAGAGCCAGACCCTGTCTCTACTTAAAAAAATAGAAAGAAATTAATTGGCCAACTAAAAAAAAATATATGGCAAAAATTAGCTGGGCATGGTGGCGCATGCCTGTAGTCCCAGCTACTTGGGAGGCTGAGGCTCCAGGAGGATCCCTTGAGCCCAGGAGTTGGAGGTTGCTGTGAGCTAGGCTGACGCCACAGCACACTAGCCTGGGCAACACAGTGAGACTCTGTCTCAAAAAAAAAAAAAAGAATTGATGTTTATTTCTTTTAATAACTCAGCAACTATGACAGAAAAAATTAAAAAGCCTATTTGTCCAGCAGCAGGGCAGACTTCATTAATGCCCATAGTTTAGGGGTTAATTGAATCTGACAGGCTGAGGACATTAGAGTTACCAAAAAAAACCACACACACACAAAAAAAAACAAGGCAGGGTTTGATGTCCTTATTTAGGAAATATGAGTTGCTATAAAAAGTGTACCTTTGCCATATTTACAGTATGGAAGAACCATATACAAATGAGAAAATGCACGAGGCCTGGAACTCAGATATGTCATTTGTTTGCTCTAACCTTTTGTGTGGTAAAACTTTCCAGAAGGCATCTTAGCAATATACACCAAATTTCGTATTTTATTTATAATTCTATTTCAACTACACAAATACACATAAATATGTTCATCACAATGTTTATAATAACAAAAATTAGAAACATAAATGTTCATTTATTAGAATACTGAGTGGTTAAAGTGTGGTGTAACTATAAATGGGATAAAAATGCAATCAATAAGTGATATAGATCCTTATCTGTTGACATGGAAAGATATTCACAATACATTGTTTTTTTAAAAAGGAGGCTACAAAACAGCACGTCTGATTCCACTTTTGTAATAAACACAAAGTTTGGAAGGATATACACTAACATTAACAATGGCTCCCAGTGGAAACAGCACCACGTTATTTTCATTTTTTTCTTTATACCTTTAGGCAGTCTGAGGAGCCAGTATGTTTTTTTTTCTTTTTCCAGGAATCCATGTTCCCATAAAGAGCCAATCTGAATTTACAAAAGTAAATTTCTATGAGAATTATCAATTGTATACTTATGCACCAAACCGTGCTATCCACAGGAAGGGAATAAAACCACCACCTACCTCACAGAATTAATGTGAAGAGTCAATAAGATGTCTGCACCAAAGCAAGCAGACCACACAAGCTGCAGCCCATCATCATCATGTGGGATAGTGGATCCAGTGTTGCCAGATATTCCAAATTGTCAACCACAGTCAGACTTTTATTTGAACTCTCCTAGTATTTAAATGTTGGCAACTTATTCAACTGGTTTTAAAACACTGCAGGTTACCAAAGAAAACATACAGATGGCAAATAAGCATGGGAAAAGATGCTCAGCATTATTAGTCATTAGGGGAATGCAAATTAAAACCACAGTGAGATATCCCTGCACACTTATTAGAATGGCCAAAATTAAAAACAAAAACTGATGAAACCAAGTGCTGGATGGATGAACAAAAATAGAACTGAACTCTCATATGCACTGCTGGTGGAATGTAAAATGGTACAGCCACCGTGGATAACCATTTGGCAGTTCTTACAAAGTTAAATATACACTTACCATATGACCCATTCCTAGGTATTTACCCAAGTGAAATGAAAACCTGTATTTATAGCAGCTTTATTCATAATTGCAAGAAGCAAAACCACCCAAATGTCCTTTAACTGAAGAATGGATAAACAAACTGTAGCACATCCAAACAATGGAATACTCAGGAATAAAAAGGAATGAACTACTGATACATTCAACGACATGGACTAATCTCAAAATACATTATGCTAAGTGAAAGAAGCCAGATTTCAACAGAGTATTATATAATTTCATTTACATGACATAATAGAAAAGGCAAAACTATAAGGAATAAAAAAATCAGTGATTCCCAAGGGTTAAGGGTTTGACAACAATAGGTCAAAAATTTGACAGGTGATGGAAATGGCTCTGTATTCTGATTGTGGCGATGGTTACATGCCTATTTGTCAAATCTCATAGATGGCCAAAAAAGAGACATGTTGGCTAATTTTGTCCCTTGGGCAGTCAGTTTGTGACCTCTCTTACATTCAGAACCCAGCTTCAACATAGTGCACTGTTCACACCCATTCTACAACTTACGCTGTGGGGAAGATGAACTAAACTAGTGGAATTCATCTGTTAATAGGTTTCTTGTCAATCCACAGGATGTTATCAGCATAGTATTCTTCACCTAAGAGGATCTCAGTTTTGCAGATCATTTCATCAATACATTTAAAAATACTTTCCTTATGGATACAAGTTTATCTCACTTTCTATGCATATTCAGGAAATATATATACAAAGTTATAAATGTAACAGTAAAACTTATGTAAAGGAAGCCTGTAAAGCTAATTAACACTCTAATTTTCTGGTGTGTTTCCCTAATCTTACCTTAAAGCATTGTTTTTCTGTGTTCTACTCAAGGTATTGCGTCGCCTGTAATCTCTAATAAACTGTTCTTCTGGTATCTCTGCAGTCTATCCTGGCATCGGAGGAGCTGCCCCTTGTCTATGAACAATCTGCATGGGGTGTGGGAGAGTTAGGCCCCTTCCTACGCTTGTGCCTCATGGATCAGAATTTCCCAGCATTTGTGGAAGAGGTAGAAAAGGAACTTAAAAAGCTGACAATGTTGAGAAATTAATGTTCTCTGTACATACATAACTCAGGAACTTCAAAGTATTATAAAATTCTTCCTCCTAAAACTAAAAAAAGATATTAGAATAAAGAGCATTATTCCAAACACCTTTTATCAATGTTTTATTTTTAAAAACAGGTGAATCCACTTTTTTTATACATCATTGCACTTCAACAATTACACAAACACAAGTACATGCATCTACAGTTATGCACCGCATGAGAACCGTTAGGTTATAAAATCTACCATCAACCATTAAATCAATGTGAAAAAATACAGTGTCAAACCAAAAAGTATAACTATAGTTGCATAGAATATCACCATGCTATAACATTTCAAGATCATTGAAAACAAAAGGAAAATTATAAAAGTTTGCCTTGATTGAATGTACAAGAATAAGGTTCAACACATCAGTGCAAAAGGATTTAAGAATTTACACGATTTAACAAAAGAAAAAATAATCACTTAAAAAGCAATCATGTATATACTGCAATTCATTTTACTCATTCAGTGGACTGTTCCAGCTTCTTATTAAAGTCATAGGTTAAGCCCTTAAAATTACAGATTTCAGTTTATATTACTCATCTTTATGTACCAGAACTACACATTTCCTTATCTGACAACATACAATAAGGAATGAATATCAGCAGCTTAAAAATGAAACAAGCATTTACTTTATTTTGGATTTCTCCCATCCCCAAAAATATAAATATATATATGTATATTTATATACTGTATATATCTGTAGGTTTTGCTGTACTTTACAAAAATGTATCACTAGATGGCAGCAGTGCATTTTAGAGCTTCGCCAATTTAACAGCTGCATTAAGTAAAAAATGGCGCATGCATGATCTGATCCTCAGAGGACCTTTTCACTTCTATTTAAATATTTTAACAAAGGAAAAAAAAGCAACATTCACAGCACATCAAGCCCAAAGTAGTTTACACCTTCTACATTGAAGCAGTGTTTAAAATGTACCTGGCTAGGTCACCCTTACAGGAGAGGCTAAATAAGGCATGCTTTAGACAGTCATTGTGGTGTTGCTCACTTGAAAGGGCAGAGAACCAAAGAGGTCCAAGCAGAAAATTTAGCAGGTCATGTTGCCACCAGTTTCAGGAACCTAAAGATCTGTAACGAAAGATGTATTTGGAAATTAAAAGGGAATATGCACTGTCACTCAGGACTCTACCACAGTGCCACATAAAATAAGCTTTGGTTCAAACAGCATGCTCAGGGATGTGGTGTGAAATTCCGATCTCCATGTGCCTAACAGGATGGCATTCTGGCCCTGCTGCTGCCTGGCCACCATTCTTGTCTTGTCCTCAGAAGCACGGACTAATAGGCCTCTGGGAATAATCCATTTAAGAAGGTGACAATTTCTACCTCTTTTTAAAGATATAAGTAAATAGTAGGTCAAAGTATTTATTTTAAAACACCATGCATATTCTGAAATGGCATTTACATAAATATGTGAAATAACGCAGCTGAAAAATGCTTCCAGTCACTAAACTGGGAGGGCAGAACTTGTTCCATCAGTATCAGCTGCTCTGAAATGAACTAAAAGACCTTACAACATAACATCAACTATTGAATTTGTAAAAGGGTCAATAGAGGCACATTCATTTGAACATAATTTTTAAAACTGCTAAAGAAGGCCATACTTACATTATAAGCAGTACTTAATTTGTGTTTCTCTGGCGCAAATTTTTATCTTTGTGATTGTTGGTAGAGTTGGTTTTCCTTTGGAGGAAAAATGGCATTACATGAGTTAAACTAAGTAACAACTTTTGAAAGTATAACACATGGAAATACAGGGACTCTTTCACTTACTGCCATCCCTGGTGTAGTAAGAAATCTTACCGCACAACATTAGTGCATAAAAACATTCCTTATGTAAATACCTACAGGTTGAGTATCCCTTACCCAAAATGCTTGGGACCAGAAGTGTTTCAGAAAACAGATTTTTTGGATTTTGGAATATTTGCATTATACTAACCAGTTCAGCATTTCTAACCCAAAAATCCAAAATCCAAAATGCTTCAATGAGCATTTCCTTTGAGCATCATGTTGGCACTTTAAAAAATTTTGGATTTTGGAGCATTTCTGGATTACAGATTTTCATATTAGGTATAACTCAACCTGTATATACCTTCAATTAATCCTCCTTTTGACTCCCAAAGCAGACAACATACATGTAACTTTCCTTTTGATTTCTCAACTATAATCCAATTACTATAAAGGTGAGAGTGAGTGAATTTTTCTCCGCTGACCACCACTGTCTCTTCTGAACTGATAAAAGATAATCATAAGCTTGGCAGTGCTGTGCCCTCTGATACTTAAATAATTTGGGCACTGTTTACCTGCCTCTCACTCCTTAGTCCCCAACTCTAGGAGATTATGCCAATCTTGGATTGATTCCATACATGGAGCTCCATCTCCCCTTGATACCAGCTTATCCAAGAGAGATTTATCTATGCTGTAGTCCAGCTTGAAATTAACAAAACCTAAAGCCGCAGATATACTGGTCATTTCCCCTGCATTATCAGGTTAAGTATATGTAACGTGCAAATATAAAAAATTTGTTTTGCATGGTATTCTAATTTGTATGGCTACTAAAAACAAGACTGTGTAGCCTGTCCTGGGAATCAAATGGTCTCTAGTCAAATCCATGCCAGATTAAGGAGTCTACCTTCACTTCCACTGTCTTCTCGAACTACAATCTTAGCTACTCCATTACTCCATTTGATTAAACTGCAAGTGCGACATAATTTAGTCAGAAACTGTTGAATCAATGCCCAATAAAGTACTTACATTGGCCCAGCTGGTTCATCGTCTACATGGGTATTCAGTTTTTTAATAATCCATGAGAAATGAGAGAGGAAAGGAGAAAATTATTAGACTCTGCATAAGGATTAATAGAACAGCAAATTGCAAGTGGCAAACATGGCTATTCATAGCATTTATTAAAGGCCATTCCATCTGGAGGTGCAAAACACTCATGGAGTTATTATTTCTAGATTCAAGTTTTAATGGCAGGTATGTTGTTTCAATGGTTTTAGTTAACACTTCGAATGCTTGTCATGAAAAACTGCAACTGTAGCGGACAGATAGGCTGCAATATCATTATACTCATCTTGTCCCCAAGTTCCAGTGGTTCACTCTTAGATGAGAAGACAAACCAACATTTCAGTTGTAAAATCCTGCTGTTTGTTTTCTTGTGGTGAATGCCAACCCTGCAATGTAAATGGATGTGTACATTCTGTACATTTAGCTACACATCCTCACTTCCCCAAAGGGCACTCTGTTTTCTTTGCTATTTTTTAATCTTTAGGAGAGTCTTTAGTCTGGAGAATGAGACTGAGGAAGAGGCAGCCACAACAGTTCAACCTGATACTGGGTCAGCCATGCTGGGCTATGACAGCAACGAGCATCTGTGTACCAGAGGATGTTCTGTGACACACCAAGGAAAGCTGAATAGTGGTGACATCCCTCTAGAAAAGACTTGAAATACAAAGATAGGCTCACTTTTGTACCCTGGCCAAAACCAGAACCCAAACCCAGGTGAGCCATGAGATATCTTTTTTTTTAATCAAAAAGCTTATATTATTATCTGAGTTTAGAAGCCTTCTTAAGTTGATACTTTATGATTCTGATTTGTAAGTTTTTCTTTCCTATTTCAACTAAGGGCAACTTGGTCCCCTTTAAGCAGATATATATACATACGTAGAATTTTTTTTTTAAGACCCACAAAGGGGAGGGAACAAGTAAGTGCTCTTAGTTTTTATTATAAAAAAGTCAGGTGGACTACATGATTCAGACAGTTTGATTTCACTGAAGGCTTCTAGAAAAACTCTCAGCAGGATTCCACAAGGGGGCTTGGTGCACATGAAGCAGTTATGGAGATTACAGTCTCAGTGTAGGCATCTGCAGGAGCACACGTCGGGAGTAATGTCTGTCAGAGGGAGACATTGCTCCACCTGTTCCTTCGAGGCAACGGAGAGGCAAAGCCACCGCCAGCACACACAGTGACTGGAGCAAAAAAGGATTTCAAAAAAAAGAACTAACCACAAACCAATGACTCATCAGCCAAAACAATAGGCTAGCGACACACCAGTGTCCACAGGATTCCACTACTAACAGTACACTATCAAACAGGTACAGAGAACAAACTAAGACTGAAGGACACCCAGGACATCTGTGTGCTATGTATGCAGTGGAGAGATACAGAGACATACCAGGTACTAAGACACACAAGCCCAGCCTAAATCCTCCCCTCACAACATCCTAATGCTCCGCATCTCGGCCAAGCCAGCTCAGCTACATGCTAGGAACTAAGCACTTTGGGGATTTAAAGAAAAAGACACAGGAGAAAACTTAGCATATTTTTAGTGCTCTGGCTGTGCACCCAATACAAAATTCTAATGCAAGAGAGCTGAATCAAGAATAACACCTATTTACTCCCAACATTAAAACAAAAAGCAGGGGAGGGAGAATTGCAATAGCCAGGCTAATCTTTTCAAAGCATGACACTATAGGCACCAACCCAAGCACCTCGCACCACAGGCATTTTTTCCCTTTGGAGTGGGGGTATTCCCTGGTGTCTGATTAGTAACATCATTTTCCAGCCTGACAAGCTGGTAACATGCAAAGGGCTGCATGGAAGTGTTTTAGCGACAGTGCCTCTGGCGTAGCTGCCATGCCTGCAAGTGGGAGCAGCGGAGTCTCACACTGGGGGCCAAATTCCAGGAGCCTCCCCTTCCTCTCTTCCCCCAGATCCACTTTCACATTGACAAAGAACAAAGGAAAGAGCCTCATGTCTCCCCACTCTCCGGGACTGAATCACTATCTGCAGCACCACTTTCCCTTACAGGTCAGACAAAAAACAACTTGACCCCCTAACAAGGAAGTCAGGAGAGGGGAAAAAAACAGAACTACAGAAAAAGGTATGAAAATCAAAGTAAATGAGGATTAAACAGCAAACTGAAATCCAAATTAGTTGTGAAAGTGAATGAAGTAAACTTGAAGAAAAGTGTTAACATTATGAACTGTGCATCGTATAGACTGAAGCGGAGATTAAACAAACTCCAAAAGCATGCATATCGCTCACTTACCACCATGTTTTAAGGGTTTGATGCAATTGAGGGGGGAAAAAAAAGAAGTCATAGTAACCGACAAATATCAACATACCCCCAAACCCTCAGGCCAAAAGATAGCCAGCTTAAACAATGACTGTTCTCTCCACCTCGGTATTACAGACACTGGCTAGATGAGAGGAAGAGGACTGGAGGGGGAGAATGGAAACAAAATGCTTCTGGAATCCACCTTATGAGAGTGAAGTTTCTGGTGGAGCTGTTGCACACACAGATTTATCTGCATGTTCAGTCTTCCCAACCATATGTACTACAGCCCTCACTCCGTCTATATCCACCTCATCATCTAGAAGGGGTACTCTGCAATGTCTAGTAAATAACAGACTGCCTAATGCAGGTATCATCTCCAAAAAGATGGCTTTAAAGTCAAAATAACAAACAGTTGACTCTCTCGTCAAACCTCCTTTGTCACTGCATTCATCCCACTGAGGATGGGGTTTTATAGTTTCTAAATCTACTTAAATTTTGCCTGATCTCTGCAGATTAGCATTAAATCCAAGAGAGATTAGCGATTACTTCCAATTTCCTCCCTCGTTTTTTGGTCTTATTGCATTTTCTCCATAAGGTAATTTGTTACTGACTCAGATGACCCCTGGTTAACAGATACTGAATGTGTGTTTTTGATGTCATTTTAAAAGTCACATTTCATTTTCCATATCCCAGGCCTGCTGTAAGGGGTTTATATGCTACCAAATGTTTTCACAAACTAATAGGCTTTGGAACATTAGTATAGCTCTTAGTTCTAAAGTAGCTAAGACCTTGAATATATCAGAGCCACTAAAAATGGCTCCCAAAACCCTCAAATATTTTCTCTACCAGTAACTTAAGGAGTGCCTTTGATTTGCTTATAAAAATTATCCCAATATGGAAATAGAAAGTGCTTTTTGATGCCAGCACTTCTTTTCTTCAATCAGCTACTGTTTTAATTTGATGTCTGTGAGGTCAATAAAATACCCCGTAGAACTGAAGGCCCCAGCAACTAAGCAGGTTCATGTCCCATCTCCCTGCAGCTCTCGGAGGGCAGTCGGCAGGGAACCAACACAGAAGGTGTATCCCAGGAGGTGCCAACTGTAACATGGATGGAAGACTAGAGGATGCTAGCTTGACCTAGTCTTTTTAGAGAATTATTAACATTTTCAGGGAATGCAGTCAAGTGGTGAATAAAGTGAAAAACAAAGCTTTTATTTGGCTCCATGATTCACTTGTTCCTGAAAACACTGAAGGTAAAAGGTGATATGCAGATAATTTACCTACACAACAACCTACTGGGCACTGATCCTCAAAGAGACCATAACAAGGGATTAAAGAAATGTAGGTGTGGGATTTCATTTATAAAATGGCCTGAGTATATTCCAGTAGATAAAAAGACATGGGGCTTTTTTTTTAAAAAAAAGGAAGCAGTTAAACCTCAACTATCAGTGTTTTCAGCGAGAACTCTAAGGTGTTATTTGCTTTTCTAGTGAAACACACTCAAATTAAAAACACTATATAAATTCAAATTTGTGTGTTTTTATATTTTTGTATTGTTTGCCTTAGTGCTTTTCTAATAAGGGCATGACTTACCAAGAATACCCAAAATATGAATACTATGAGTTTGTATAATAACAGTTCAGTGAGTCTGAAATGAACCATAGGTATGTATATCTTGACAATAAAGTACCTATTTGGCAGAGAAAAAGCATGTCAGGCCCATAAAAAAGGTTCCCATTTTCATAATGGCATAAATAAGCCAACACAGAGCCACAGATGATTAATTATCTGATAGGTAAAAATTTATCACCCCTAAAACTCCCAAGTTTGTATCAAATATAATTCACTTATTTGAAAAAGCAGTGTATGCATGTATCTGTAAGTAAATGTTGGGGGAGCAAATGGGAAGAAACCATACAGGTGAGTTTGTCCTTGCTGTAAACTGCATAGGAGTTGAGGGGAGAGTGGCTAAAGAAGAAAAAGCCACAGAATAAAGAAAACTCATAGAAGAACAATTGACCTTTTGCTGTTGTTGTTTAACAATTACTTCCAGGAAAGGTTAGAAAAAAAGGGGAGGAGGTGGGAGCGGGGAGGAGTCTGGGAGAAAGGTGGAGAGACAAAGGAAAAAAGCATGGAATGGGGATGCCGGAGCAAGGGCAGGGGATGGAGGTGGAGAATGGAGCCTGGCCCACACTGGCTGTCAGGAAGGGAAGGAGAGAAGGCAAACATTGCAATCATTCCAGCACCCCACACTTTTCACCCCAATTCAGCAACAAAGAAGTAAAAGCTGCTTGCATTACAGTATTCTCCCAAGAGACTAGAGCAAGGAGGTTTTACTTTGCACTTACCCTGCAGTCATCTCTTATGTGGGATTCGTTCACTGTCTATATAATAACTTAGCTTAAAAGAAGTATTTTCCCTCCAGGAAGCTGTTCAGAAGATTGCTGGCCACAGATGTCTCCTATAAAAACTGGTCCCCAATTTGAGTTCAGTAAGCAAGAAACTCTTTTAAAAAGATAGCTGCTTCCCTAGGCAGGTGTCTGCACTTTTCCGACAGAACAATATTAACCATTTCTCAAATCTAACCAGAAGGCCTGCCACATACACTGCAATAACAGCCTCGTAAATGTAGTGGCTCCTTAGGATAAAGACTGGACCTCTAACAGGGACATGCTAAGCCAATGTGTCACTCTGTCATGAAAGCAGCAGCCAGACTGTCTTAAAATTCAAATATCAGGTCCTGAAGCCCATCTTTGCCTTCTCTTACCTTTTTGCCTCTCAACCTTTCCAAAGGGTGGGCTGAGGAAGGTGGTATGTGGCAAAGCAAAAGCATTCTGAGGGGATGGAAAGGCCCCTTTTGGGAATGAGGCATAAGTGCTCCCAAAGAGCCAGAATTGAAAACACACAAAAGGCAGGCAACTCTCTCCCTTTACTCTCAAGTCTAAATATAGGTGTACTCTGCCTTGGGAGTCCTAATAAGTAGCAGGAAAGAAAAATCTGGAGGAAAAAAGCATTAGGGATACATGACAATCCCAAGAAAGCAAGTTCACTCCACAGAGTAGGAAAGCAAAACTCCTGGGGCGACTCCCATGTTGCAGGGAACAAAACCACTCTTACAAAGGCCCATCACGCTCCTCCATCCACTTCACTGCTCAATGTACATTTGGAGGGGAGCTCACCAGGCCTTCCCGCAGGCATCGACAGTCAACAAAAAACCTCTTCACCAACCTGACTCACCCTAATACTCACTCTACTTACTGCAGGCAAAGAGATTTAGGAGCTGCTGAGAAGAAAGGAAAAAAAAAAAAAAGGACGGGGCTGTTGCTCTCAAACATGTCCTTCCAGAGAGTCTAAAGCCACTGGCATGCCTTTGGGGCTACACTCTTTCTCAGGGAGCACCAGACCTCACTTAAGTATCCTCCACTGACAGACATGGTGGGGTGCCACAGTCCTGCTGTTTGGCCATATGGACAGTCAATTCTGTAGGGCAGAATACAGCACCTCAAGTGCACAAGCACAGATCCCAGATCAGCCAAACTACGG
Source organism: Lepilemur ruficaudatus (assembly GCA_963574885.1). Taxonomy (NCBI): domain Eukaryota; kingdom Metazoa; phylum Chordata; class Mammalia; order Primates; family Lepilemuridae; genus Lepilemur; species Lepilemur ruficaudatus. The sequence goes on along the minus strand of CAUYRT010064918.1, from coordinate 7,172 downwards.
CTGGCAACCCCTCTATCACCCCAGGTCTACAGGTGGCAACCCCACCATCATCCTAAGTCTACAGCCAGCAACCCCACCATCACCCCATGTCTACAGCCAGCAACCCCGCCATCATCCCAGGTCTACAGCCGGCAACCCCACCATCACCCTAGGTCTATAGCCAGCAACCCCTCCATCATCCCAGGTCTACAGCCGTAAACCCCTCCATCACCCCAGGTCTACAGCCGGCAATCCCTCCATCACCCCAGGTCTACATCCAGCAACCCCACCATCACCCCAGGTCTACATCCGGCAACCCCTCCATCACCCTAGGCCTATAGCCGGCAACTCCACCATCACCCTGGGTCTACAGCCAGCAACCCCACCATCATCCCAGGTCTACAACTGGCAATCCCACTATCATCCCAGGTCTACAGCTGGCAAGCCCACCATCACCCTAGATCTACAGCTCACAACCCCACCATCAACCCAGGTCAGCTTCCACTAAGCTTAGGGGCATCCCATGTGTGGGGCACACCGTTCTGGTCTAGCCAGTGACAGACAAGTGGCAGTAATGGTTGGCTGGCCAATTAATTTCCTTTTGCTGGTCATGTTACAGGGCCGGAGGGTAGGGATGGGCAGCTCATTAGGAATCTGAAATACTACTGATACAAGTCTCCATCAGTAGCTTCTCCCTGCTTATAATCACGGTTAGAAATGAAAATCCATGATTAAAAATTACAAAAATTTCCCAGGACTTTTCTGACTCTAGCCACACCCAATAATGAAAGATTTCAGCTCTTACTTCTTTCCAATGCTTAACAATTCGCTGTGGTCCTGCTGCTACTATCCACTCGCTTCTCTGACTCTAGGCCAGCTTGAGGGCACTGCCTTGGGGCATGGACTCCAGGTGTTACCACCCAGCTTTCTCCGTCTTAACCTGGGTCAGTGGATACATCAGAAACACTCCACCATTTATATCTGTGAAATGCAGAAAAGCCAACCAGCAGACAGCCTTGAAGACCTATCAAAGGGCCAACCAAAGGAACCAAAGGCTGGCTTGTTCCAATCAATGGCTTTGCTGAGAACACTATGACTGGGCTGGAGCAGTTACCCATGGGGGCTATACCAGGCAACCATGTGACAACCAATTAGATACCTTAAATCTGACTGAAAGGCCAGGTGGCCTGCGATCTTGGGCCTGCTTCTAGGCTTGACTTGGATTTTCCTCAAGCTCAATCTGCCTGATGATCTGTACTGAAGGAGGACAGAGCTGAACAAAGACTGACAGCTGCCCATTCACTACATGGGGCCTGAAAGGTAGACAGGACTGGGGTTTGGAGAACATCCAGAGAGAGAGGGCTAGTTATATCTCTAGGTGGCTAATGCAAAAAATCTTAGGGGTAGGGAGTTAGGAACTGGTATAAGAATTTTTCTTCTTTCCTTTTGGGACTGAATCCCAACATCTTTATAGTCCTCTCTGGGTACTTGGATACTACCCCAGGGAAACAATCCCAACATTACAATTATTCTGTAGGGATGCTCTTACCGTCAGGAACCTCATCTGGCCTCTTCCTCTTCTCATACACAACAATGATCACCACAAGGATGATAATTTCAGCCAGAATTCCCAAAAAAGGCCAGAGTGGGGCCAGGTGGCTCCGTACCCTGAGGATGGTGACAACGGAGATGGAGCCAATAGAGTTGGTAGCATTACATTCATACTCGCCAGGGTCTTCTGTGATCTGAAGATTCATAATGCTCAACTCGGTGTAATTTTCCTTGTTGACGATGAAGAAGCGGCCAGAAGTATTGACAAGCTCCTGTAGAAAAAGTGAGAACACTCAAAGGTCAGAGTACATGGGCCAGTGTCCAAGAGAAGGTGCTGCTGCTCTCCATTCTTATCAGGGCACTGGCTGGAATGAAGGAGCAGTGTCAGATACCATCTTTGTCTAAGAAACTCTGAGCACTTTATTAATGACTTCCCTTTAATATCAATAACGACAACAAATCAACAAACTTCTGGTAGAGCCACAAGCCTCCCCTGCTGTTGGTCCTCTGGAATTCTCCAACCTCCATGCAGTGAGTAGAGATCCTATTGCCTATAGACCCAAAAAAGAGCAACAATCTAGTAAATGCTGTTTCAAACACCAGATAAGAAACAGTAGCAGGAATAGGATAAGGGGAGTAGGGCTGTGACCCCCATTGTCAGACCTGTCCAATGACTTCAGAGTCAGCATATATACTTTGCTCTTGGTAAGTTCTGAAAAGTCTCCTTAAACTTCCTCCACAGCAATGCTAAGAACTCCCTCCTAGTCAGAGTGGGAGAAATTCATAACTTCCCTTTCCTTCAGGACTACAGGGTTAGAGGAAAGGTTATTCAATCAATCAACAAATACTAATGTACACTGCATGTGTTATATCCCACTAAGAGGAAGGTGATAAAGACAGGGAGAAGTATGGCATAAAAATGAATAAGGAGCTTAGCCTCAAGAGGGAACTGACATCCAAAGGGATGACTGGTTACAAGAATGTGTTACGAAGCCCCAAAGGAGTCTGTATGGAATGCTAGGAGGCACAGGTTGAGTGGCCACTGCCAGAAAGAGTCAGAGAAAGATTCTCAGAATAGCTAACATTTGCACTAGATGGTGGAGGAGAGTTGATAAAGCAGGCAGAAGTACTCCAGTCAGAGATCTGTGTGTGTGCGAAGGCAGAGGTGTGAGAGTGCAAAAGTTGGGGTTTGAGTGCAGCTGGGATGGCTTGCAGCATACTCAGTTCAGGGGATTCTGGCAGGAAAAAAAATGGACTTGTGTGTCTTCACCCTGCAACAATTAACACATAACCAGAAACAGCAGAGAAAAGGGGGGAAGATTATCCCCAAAATGATTCCAAGTATAGCAGCAGTCCCCAACCTTTTTAGCACCAGGGACCAGTTTCATGGAAGACAATTTTTCCATGGACGGGGGCAGGGAGAGTTTTGGGATGATTCAAGCACATTACATTTATTGTGCAGTCAGACCTCTCTGCTAATGATAATCTGTATTTGCAGCTGCTCCCCAGCGCCAGCATCACTACCTCAGCTCCACCTCAGATCATCAGGCATCAGATTCTCATAAGGAGCACGCAACCCAGATTCCTCACATGTGCAGTTTACAAGTAGGGTTAGGATTATGAGATTCTAATGCTGCTGCTGATCTGATAGGAGGCGGAGCTCAGGCAGTAATCCCAGCAATGGGGAGCAGCTATAAATGCAGATAAAGCTTTACTTGCTCACCTGCTATTCACCTCCTGCTGTGAGGCCTGGTTCCTAACAGGCCACAGACCAGTACCAGTCCGTGGCCCAGAACTTAAGGACCGTAGAGATACGGCATACAATTGTGTCTGCATCTGAGTGTGGGTATGGCTGAAATGGGAAACTCATAGCCTTCAAAAAAAGACCTATTCTGTGATGATTCAAGCTTCATCTTTCAAGAGATGAAAATACCCACTGAGTAATTTCAACCTACTTTGGCTAAAGCTCAAGGACTGTCCTCCTTCCCAGTGACCAGTAGAGAGAAATAGGCATTCCCTCACCACCTCCTTAGAAAACTCAATGTCTTGTTGAACTTTCAAGGGCCTACCCTGAAAATACTCAACTCAGCATCTTTACCTCTCTACTCCTCATCCTGATCCCCCTTATTAATGGGTCTCTGAAATCTAGCCATCATTGTTGATGTCGGAGTTATTACCACCACCTGACATTTTATTATCAAGAGGTCATGAAGTGGGAAGAATGGACTTGAAATAACTAGATATGACTCCAGTTTTGCCATTAATTCACCTTGGTAACTATGGAACTTTTCCAAAGCAGCTGGATTAAATGATCTCTAAGGCCCTTTCTGATTCTGAAGACTGATAATCAAAGAGGATGCCTGTTATGCGAGGAATGTACTATACCCCCGTCTCACAGAAAAGGTAACTAGTCAAAAATCATTAAATTAGAGAGAAAGTAAGAAAGAGTCTAAGACATTGACTCTTTAAAACACCACTGGGAATCATCCCACAGATTGGAAAAGATGTTCTCTTTGAACGTTTCTGGAGCAAATACTGTCAGATTCCCAATGTCTAAGGCTGCTCCTGGGCCTCCTCATATTGCCCCAATTCCTTATCAGTATTTTCCATGTTCTACAAATATACTACAATTGCCCTTAATACCATGTCTTCCCAAAAAAACAAGACAGGTGCTCTAAGACCACTTCAAGAACAGTATTTTCCTTAGGATAAATGAACTAGAATAACAGCAAAAGTTTAAGATGTGGCTTAGTTCTTTCAGCATCCTATCCTGAAGGCAAGCAATCTAATCCTTACCAGACAGATAGCTTTAACAAATCATGTACAGGGATTTCATGCTGGACAGACTGTCCACGACCTCCAGATTCATAGTGTAAACCATTTATGACTTTAGAAAGAGTGATCCAAGCCATGCACACATCTGAGGATATAGCTGTTACAGCAATTGGACCAGATGTCTGGGCCTCCCAGGAGAAACTCCAGCAACCCCAGAGACCCAGAGCTGCCTCCTACTCACCATGGGCATACCATTCTCCTTCTTGCGCCATATCCACTCTGGGTGAGGGTAACCAACTGACTTGCAGTACATCGTGGCATCCTGCCCTTCATTCTTGTTTTCACTCCGTTTATGGCCAGTGATGTCAGGAGCAGCTGTGAAAAAGTGTTAGACACAGTTACTATGGAAGCCTACTCTAACAGGATACTAAGGCCCCATCCACTGGCTCAGAGCCCTGCTTCTAATGTAGTCAGTCTTGGCTACATTAGAATATGGCCCACCCTTATATTCAGCTAGGAGAAGAGCATTTCAGGTCAGAACAGAGTAATGGGACCAACCCCATTCCCTATTCCCACCCACCAAAGCAGCCCAAGCAGATATCAGGATTACTAATATGTGAGCTTCCAATGTAGGTGTTCTCCAACCTACTGGAAAAAAACACAGGCTCAACTGCCCTAAATTAAGCTCTCCTTTAAAGAAAATGCAAACACAGGCTATTATCATCCCCTCTATCAATTTAGGTTTTTCCTAAAACACCTGCACTAACGATTACACATCATGTCAAATGTCACACATTCCCTTAAGGAAACGAGAGACCTTAAAATCAAACACCTATAATCAAATCCTATTACAAGGTATGTAAAAACAATGAATACTTGGAGAAGCTACTTGATGAATAACAATGACCAAGCCTCTCCCAGGGAAGAGGGAATCCAGCAAACTGGTCTTCACAAGGGGAAGAAAGGAATGAACAGGAAATTCAACCAGTGTCCCAAAAGCTTTTATACACAGCTTACAGAATCTGCCTGTATACCTGATTTGCAACAATCTCACTGAACCCAACATAGGGAGAATTTCTAGATGCCCTAGAGGCCTTTGGTCTCCTCTGCTTTTAGGGATCACTTAGGAAGAACTAACTAGCACCCGTAGTCTAAAAATTAGGTAAATTTTAATGATCTAAGAAGCCTGAGATGGAGGTTAACTCTTTGAACTTAGCCTTCTATTATCTCAACTATATTTTCCACCAATGCCTCACCAGTTACAGTAATCGGAAAGCAATTAAAACTCAAAGCAGGCCAGACATCATTTTGTTGGCAAGATGGGTAAGTGAATTGATACACCTTGGTCCAAATGTCAGGTTTGCTGGTTCTTTAATTATTTGTGCTTCTATACCCATTATCAAATGGAAATAATTCTTGCCCCTGCTAACCTCCCAGTGTTCTTGGAAAAATAAGATGTCAAAATATTCACTTTGAAACTATAAAAGCCTGTAAAATTGTATTATATCATGGGCTAATCCCATGTGCCACCTTTTACTGGCTGGGCTTTTCTTGGCTTATAGTACTCACAAACTGGTCTGACATTCATCCTCCACAGGCACCTGGACAAGAGAGTGGAATGGGCAAGGCCCAAGCTGTCTCTGTAACCAGTTCCTGCCAAACCGAGGCCTACTCAGTGCCACTCAGTGTGAAGTGCTTTCTAGACAGGATGTTATAAAGGAATGTCTTTTTGTTTTTCAAGGGAAAATTCCTTACTACAGAAGGGAGTGGTCGGGCTGGCTCTATCCTGTTCCCACAGCTACTGCGTCACGTCTCAGGCTTACTGTTCAACCTGGTCACCCTTCCTCAGAGCCTTCTTCAGAAGTCAGAAAATATCCAGCACTTCAAGGAGTGAGCTCCACAGCCATGCAGCAACCGGAACAGCCTCATGCGGCAGGCAGGGGACACAACAAGCAGAGGAGCTACCACAGGTCGCCTCCAGCTGTGTTTTATTCATCTGACAAACATCTGCTGAGCACCCACTACATGCCAGATAAGTCACAGAGAGGTTGGGCAAGACTTTTCTGACAAGGTGAATTTTAGCAAAGTCATGAAGGAAATAAGGGAGTAGGTCACACATATTTGTGGGAAGAACATTTAAGGTAGAGGGAAAAACAAAGGCCTTAAGGCAGGATTGTGCTTATGTATAAGAAACAACAAAGAGGAGTTTGGCTGGAACACAGTAAGGAGGAGAAGAAAGCAGATGAAATCGGGGAGACTGGGGTCCCAGATCAGAGAGGAATTTGTAGGCCACCGGGATGACTCTGGCATTTTGCTACATCTGCTGGGAAGCCACTGAGGAAAGCTAAGTGCAGGTATCAAATGACTTGCGTGTTTTAACAGCTCCCTGTGGTTACTATGTGGACAACAATTGTAGAGAGACAACAGTGTATGCAAGACAATAAGGATGCTGTGGGAGTAATCCAGGCAAGGGAGAGTGTGGTTTGGAAGAGGGCAGTGGAAGTGGGGAGAAATGGTGAGATTCTGGATATATTCTGTAGATTGAGTTAATGTATTTGTTAACAGATTGAATGTGGGCTGTGAGAGAAAAAAGAATAAAGGATAACTCCAAGGTTTGGGCCTGAGTAACTGTAAGAATGGAGTTACCAGTTACTAAGATGAAGAAGACTGCAGAAGAATCAGGGTGGTTTTTTGTTTGCTTTTTGGTTTTTTTTTTGTTGTTGTTGTTCTCTGGTAGTATCTTGTTTAAGACAGAGTATGTCCAAAGTAAAAAATAATAATAATAATAAGGATTTTTTTCCTGGTAATTTAACAATTTTATTTTTTGAGCTGCACCAATATCTTGGATCAGATGAGAAAAAGTTGCC
>CAUYRT010064909.1:0-30730 GCA_963574885.1 Lepilemur ruficaudatus | reverse complement strand
ATCTATTGTCTTTCTTTAGGGGACCATAAAATGCTCCATGTGTAAAACTGTCTCACTAGGATTCCTAAGGCATCTTTGGAGGTAGAAGAGAAATAGAAAGGTATTGTCATTCTTCAGAAATAGGTAGAGCCTAGTCCAGCTTGAAGCTTAGATAGATTCCTCCACTCCACCCAGCCATCTGCAGCCAGTTTCAGTTTTAAACATCGTGATGGTGAGACCACCATTGGGATCCACCAGCCTTCAAGATCATGAAACTCAACAGTTCTGCAAATATACTGAGTCCCGATGGAACTGTTTACTGAATGCCAACTGTATGTCAGGCCCAGAGATGACCTCACAAAGAGTATGATGTGCAGAACTTGGCTCCTCTGCTCACCAGCTTTTAGAAAGTCAGACATGTCACTAAGGAAAATTCAACATGGAAGGTGCTAGAACCAATTCCATCTGGGGCAATTGGAGAGGGTGTTACCAGAGGAGATGCCACCTAGGTTCACCAAGCAGAGAAGGGGGTAAGAACATGGAGGCAGAAGGAACATCTTGAGCAAAGGCTCAGAGGGGTAAAGGAGCATGGGAACCTGTTCAGTTTCTTACTTGAGAAAACGAGTCGTCTGGAGTCAGAAGTGTGGAGAATGAGACTAGCTATGCAGGCAAGAGCCAAGTCTGGTGCACATGGGCCGCCCTGTGCACCAGAGCAAGGAGACTGGCGTTCATCCAGTCACCATGGGGAGCCATTGAGAGCTTCCAGACACAAGAGCCACGTTAAGAATGATGTGGTCAGGTTCATCTTTAAGGGTGCTCCCTCTGGGGCCCCATGAAGGCAGACAGGTGGGGGAAAAACCCAAGGTTGGGAGGCAAGTTAGGAGGAGTTTTATTGCTATTTTTGTGTGGAACGTTTGTTCTAAAAGGAACAATAGAGGAGTAAGTCATGTGGCCTCGTGACCTTCCACGTGGGCTATTGTGGGGGCTGTTTAGTGCCAAGTGAGTAGACAAACATAGGGAATCAGAACACAGTGCCTGCCAAGTGAGAGGCAAGCAGCATGGAATGGTAATCTTGGAGGGAGAAAGACCCAACAAGCACCCCAGCTTTCCAACGTATCAGTTGAATGACACTGGACAACTCAGCCAACCTCCCAGAGCCTCAGTTTCCTCTTGTGTAAGATGGCAATCATAATGACAACCTGGCCAGTTTGCTGTGAATCACAGATGCACGCAAGGTCCCTGACAGAGCCTCAGGCCCAGAGCAGGTCCTCTGTGAGTGGTAGCCACCATTATGACAGTGGAAAAACCTTCTTTTGCCAAGAATGCTCTCACAAATCAGAAAGGAGTCATTCAAGACAGAGGCTTCCTCTGCTGAGCACCAGTAACCAAAGCAAACAAGAGCAGGGGAGACGAGCCCAGCCATACTACCTATCAGGAGGCTCAGGTGTCCCTTTGATGGAAAGCAAAAACCAGCCTGAGTCAAACAAGCCTGTACACACCGATCAGAGCTGCGTGTTCTCAGCAGCCCTGGGCACATTCCCACGTAACCTGGTTTGACAAGCTGCGCTGGCCCAGTGCCCAGCTTCCAATAGGAATCTACAAGGCCCAGAGATTTTCTGACAATTTCTCTCTGTCTACAGGAACAGTTGTGGCACAGAGTGGAGGCCACAATATATGTGTTAAGCACGTACATATCAGGCTTTCATATCCTGTCTCACAAGAGGGCAAAATCACTTTTTCTAGATAGCAACAGTGCCCCCACCTCTGAACACAGCTTCCACAGTCAGTGCAGCTAATTTGCTACCTGGGAACAGCTCTGGTTCTAGAATCAGGATTTACAGTGGCAGATATTCTGATATTCCCACCTCAGACAGGATTCAGAATCCTGCTCCAAACCACTTGCTTGGGAAGTGGGGAAGTGAGGGCACACGCATGGATGAAGACATCTCTCAGTTTAAGCCATTAGCTCTCCCTCTCCTATCTTCTGACTCTTATCCTCTCACTAGCAAACATTCTAGAAACTTCTCATGCCCCCTTTCAGACAACACCTCCTGCTTTCAACCACTGATTGTTGCTCCTAGCATCCCATACCCACTGTTGTTTCTCACCCGTAGTCACCTTTGAGCCTCTAAAAAGCCCTTTCCGCCTTCCCCATAAAACTGAACTGTTCTCTGCAAGTCACTAGTAAGCTTTCCAAATCTAGCAGGGCCTGGTCCCACTTCAGCATTTTCCACTTTGACCACCCTCTACTTCTAGAAAGCTGCCTCCCTCCATGGTTCCTACACTCCTCCCACTCTCCCCCAAGTTCACACCCTTCTTCCTCTGTCCACCTCCAGGTGTTAGCTTTCTGGAGCTTTCTTCCCAGGGTCTCTTCTCTTTCCATAATCATCTTCCTAGAGGATGCCATAGCTGTCCTCTGTTGCCCGCATAAGGGGATCTCTTACCCCCATAAGGATCCAGAGTCTTCCACTCTAGCTTGACATATACTCTCCACCACCCCTCTTTCTCTCTCGCTCCTGAGTCCAGAACAGAAGAGCTAGCCCAGTGGTGGAACCCACATCTGCTCGTCCTATACTGGCCTCAAACACAGTTGTCCCAATCCAAACTCTCACCTTCCCCATCAAAACATGCTCATCTGCCTGCATTTGCTGCCTTGGTTAGGGGCCTCATCACCTTCTCCACCCAAGGGAAAAAGTTCGGGGAGTCTCAACTCCCCCTTTCAATATGTCCCCATCCTTACAGTCCCAGCCCCTGGTCAAAACCACTCAACCTCCTGCCTGGACTTTTGCCACTGCTTCATGACCAGTCTTTCTACTTGCTTCTCCTGCCATATCAGGCTCCTCAATATTGCTGTCTTCATAAACACAGGTTATATTACCTGCCAGGGATCAAAAACCCTCAGTGCCCCCCACGCCAACTCCTTGGCATGGAATCTAACACTCCTCCACAAAGTAGTAAGGACAGATACTTGGGAACCGTCTCTCCTACTGGGTCATCAATTTCTTAGTGGCTACAACAGTGTCTTGGGAGCTATGTCATGCAGCCCGACCCACAGTAGGTGCTCAATGCACCCTTGAAGAAACGGCTGGACCTTCAGGCTGTCAGCATGCCTCACCTTATCCAGCCTTGCTCTCTGAAGCTCAAAATGCTCTTCTCTGATTATTTTTGGATTAAGAGCTCCTTCAGAGCAGCTATGTGAAATACACCTAAGTATTCCAAAATGTTTAGAAGTGATGAATGCCCTATCTTAACTTTCCATAGTATCAAGCCATTTCTAACTGATAACTTACCCACATCAAACAAAAAGTCTCCTTGTTATGGATTATGGATAACAAATATAATTTCATCAATTTTTTTAAACTTTAATTTGTGTTATCAGTTGGGGACCAACCCAGAAAAACAAGAAATCACTCTATTTAATACAAAGGGAATTTAATAAAGATAATTGATTATACAGGTACTGGAGGAGCTGAGATATTTAAGCAGATAATGGTGAGGCAACCCAGAAAGGATGAAGCTGCTAGATATTCCAAGCTGGGAGGACAAAGGAGGACCAGGGGCCAGTCACCCAGTGGGAGCTGGAAGCTTGTCAGTGGCAGACTTACCATGAAGGTAATGAATCTTAAGCTTGCCTTCTTGGGTCCCTTCTAAGGATCCTTCCTTCCTGGGTCCTGTCTAATACCCTGGATCTAATTTTTGATTCATAATTTTGTATTCTTTTTCCTTAAAGGGGTTCCCAAATTGTATAAGCTTTAGGTCTCACAAAACCTGGATCTACCATGAACCATGGAGGAAATATTGCCACTGCTGGAGATGTTCAAGGCTGAGAGAGCTGGGGAGAAGTCCTCTGGATTTTCCCTTCTGCCCACTTTCCAATTTTCTGCCCGTACTTCCCACCAGCCAAACCCAGACAGAAAACAAATGGCATGGGAGTCTGGGAAACACGGCCCACAGGGCCAGTCTCCCTGTGATACAGAGCAGAGTAGGGAGGGGCACAGAGTAGATATGAGAACAAACAAACAAACTAAAATGCATCAGCCTCACTGAATCTTCCCTTGGTGCTTACTGCTGGGGCTGAATGAAGGTATACAGAGATGTAAGGGTGTTAGCAGGCAAAGGCTAACTGGCTCTCCCTCTTCCAAGATGTCGACAGGGCAGCATCATCCCACTGTATACAAAACATACCTGTATCTGCTTCCCAGCCCTGCAGATTCTAAAACTCAATCTTGTCATTGCCCTAAAGGCAGTCAGACTTGGGGAGGCCAACTCACACTAACAAAGCTCATAGAGACTTGAGGCATAAACCTGGAAAACAATATGCTAATTTATAAGAATAAATATTCCTGTAGCATGGAGTTATATGCTTATGTTACCAAAATAATTTTAATTCTCTTGCTCACTAAAACACACAATTATTGAGCGCTAACTCCTTGGTGAGTATTCCCAAGCAACCCAAGCTTTGTGGACATAGATGACTAATATCCAGGCCCTGCCCCCTAGGGGCCAGTAATGAATTTACAGCAACACTGGGGACAGATCCAGATTGGAAATTACAATCCTTATTGAGCATGGACCCACAGCCAGGCAAGTAAATGTGATTGAAATGTTTAATAGCATCAAGCACTGACAGAGTCGGGTATTGGCCGCTACCACAGATACAGACCTGCAGGAAGACTGCAAGTAGTTGTTTGCTTGTTAGGGTGCAGCCTCTGCTGCAGAGAGCTCAAGTGTGCCTCCCTTACTTGGTTTTTCTACGCCCCACACTGAACACTACCTCTTCTGATGGGTACACAAATGTTATGCCACCCATTTGGTCAGAGCCAAGCCCAACAGGCCTGGGAGCTCTCACTCACACTGAGGCAGGGCTTCTGAATAATTCTTGCCCTTTGTAAACCTCATAAAAGCTTTAGACTCTCCCTGAAATCCATTTACACACAAAATCTTACATATACTTTCAGAGGGTTCTCGAATTCACGAAGCCTCCAGTTCTTTCTCTAGAACATCATTTCTCAACCTCAGCCCTGCTGACATTGTGGGGGAATCATGGTTTGTTGCGGGGGTCTGTTCCCTGCTTTGTAGAATGTTTAGCTGCATCCAGGCCTCTACACAGTAGATGACAGTAGCCTACCTCTCACCAGTTGTGACAACTGAAAATGTCTCTAGACATTGCCAAATGTCCTCTGGTGGGTGGAGGCAAAATTGCCCTGGTCAAAAACCAGTGCTCTAGAAAGACACTGGCCACTTCTGCTTCTGCCGTGAGCATTGCATGGGGAGTCTGGCCCTAAGAGTAAAAAGGTGACCTATCCCTGCCCTTCTTAGGCTCAAGGCTATCAAAAAGAAGAATGTTTAAAAGTTTCTGCATTCTGGTTTTACCAAACTATAAAATAAACGTCTGCATGTGGATCAAAACATGTGGTCAGGTGATTGATCAGGGTAGAGGAATTTTAAGCTTTTTGTTTGTTTGTTTGTTTATTTCCATCATTAGGAAGAAGAAAAACCAACATTCCTAGAGTGCATGTATTTACAAAACGTTATGCAACTGTATCTGTTGGCCAACTAACCTGGGGTCCACCTGAAGCTGCCTATGATCATTAACCAGGGGAGGAGCTCTGTGTGTTTCCAGCATGGCTGACGTTATTGTCAGTCTCTTAGAAAGGATTTGAGACCTGCAGCCCATGCCAATTCTCAAGGCCACCTGCAGCCCTTAAAATATGGCAAAGAGGTCATCATTCCCCCACGCCCCCCAGCAAACACATTCGGAGGATTTGCTGAGGGCCAAGCACTGTGCTTTAGGTACATCAAATCATTTAAACCTCATAATAGAAAAGGAGTAGGAATGTCCCACTTTAAAGAGAAAAGAACTGAGCATTAGAGAGGCTCAGTATGTTGCTTAGAGTCATACAACCAGTAAATGACAGAACTAGAACTAAAACCCAGCTTTTTTGACACTAAGGCCAGGGCTCTTTTCCTGTCTCTGACGTTTGTTTGTTCAGTTGCAAATTTTAACTAGGATTAATCAAGACAGAAAGAAGTGGCCTCTGAGACATGCACGAAAATCAAAGCAAACAGCTCAGTTCTTTCATTTGGATGGGGAAATGCATAAAAACAGATATTTAACATCAAACCAACATAACTCCTGATTGACGTGATGTTTTTAAAAATATATGAACCCACTTAGAGCAGTGTTTGGCTGTCGTCTTCAAACTGCCTGAGTATTCCCATAATACAGGCAGCTACATGCAGAGCTGAGGGAAAGGCAGAAGCCCAAGAATTCTATTTGGAGGGCTTCCTCCCCATCTCCTCACCAGTAACAAGTTGCTGGCTCTGAGCAAGAGAACACTCATTAGCCTTTAGTTACCAGTATAAACCGGGGGCCTCCTCATTCTGCCCACACAACTCCAGAGGAAGTCTGGGACAGGCATGGAGAGACCAGATTGATGGGGCTAGTCCAAAACACAAATAATGTATTTCTTCCCCAAAATGAAAACAATACTTGAAGCTAGGGTGTAATAATAGGTTTTCCCAATATGGTTGCTTTCATGAAGAGTTATGACCAGGCCTTGATTACACTTCTAAGAATATCAAGTCTGGATTTCTTCCTTCCTTCTCTTCTTCGCTTGCCTTCCCTTCCTTCCTTTCTTTCTTCCTCCAACAACCATATCCTGAGCTCCTCCTTTGCACCAGCCCCTATGCTGGGACCTGGGGATACTGAGACGAATGGAATTCAAACCCTGTCTCTTCTTAGAGTCTAGAGGGGGATACTGGCAAACAAACAATCTCAAGAGAGTGTGATAGGCACTAGCGAATGGGGCTGTGCTATATCCCCTCAAAAAGAGGGAAACATTCAAAGTGGTGTGGGGAAATCATTCATTCACTTGAAACATTAAAGGTCAAAGTTGAAGCATCTCAGAAAATATGATATTTATATACAACACTGCAAATCCAGGTCTCAAAACTTGTTAGGTAATTATATCTTCAATGGGATCTTTGAATTCTACTGGTATGAAATCCCAAGGAAAAGAGATAAGAACAAAGCTATTTTCTTTTTCCCTTAGAGAACAATATGGGGAGATATAAGGAACATGGTTGATAAGTTCTGCTTTTCTTGTTCTTATTAAGTCTATTATTAATAATATTTTATAGTGTTCTAGTATCCAAATTACTTTTGCATGTATTATCTAATTTTTGCCTTTCAACAACCCTATCAGGTAGGCATTATTTTCTCCGTTGTTCTGGTGAGAAAATGGAAGCTCAGAAAGGTAAGTGGCTGCTCTCTCAAGGGCTCACAGCTAACAAAGAGAAGAATGAGTCTCTTAAATCCACCTCTGTCTGCCTGCAAAGCTGTACCCTTCCCTCTAGACTACAAGGCCTCTGTGCGTGCCATGAGTCCTGGGAAACGAGTAATGTTATTCAACTACAGTCTCCCAAGCATCACACGTGGAGTGCAAGGTGTGTTCGAGAGGCTCTGGGGTGTTGGGAAGACAGTAAAGTGGGTTTTAATGGAAAAGATTGTTCTACTTATAGCGGCTCAAAAAAAAAAAAAGTGATTCACTCTTCAGGCCTGACATGTTTTAAGAGACAGACATGCCTGTAAATTTGGCCAGACTCGTGGGTGCCAGATGATAATTGACAAAGACCCTAGGGCTTGGCGATCAAGCCAGGACTTCCTCATGTTCCTCACTGGGCTCTCCAGGGGCCAAACGCAGTGCATAATTAAGTCAGATGGCTGCAGAGGGGAAGAGATGGGTCATTTTCCCTATGGAGAGGTTTTCTTCTTGGCAAGATGCAGAATGACACACTTCAGGCAGTAGAAAGATCATTTTCATAAAAGTAGGCAGGGAAAAAGGGAAATCGTGAAGTTAGTGAAAGACAAACAAAGCCCAAATACCATAAACAGAGTATGGAGTTCCCAACCAGAGGCACAATTATCTCTTACCTCAAACTTGGACAGGACTCAAGTGAGCATTATAAGAGATTTTCTCATGCACATGAGTAATTGTCCCACTCATTAAAATGTTATAGATGAACCTCACTCGGAAAGCAGCAAAGTGTGAATTCCAATGCAGGACCCAGAGGAGGCTTAAAGGAGCCACAGGAAGTCCTGGCAGAGAGTTTTGAGGCAGCCCAGCAATCTTCTAGGAGGCAAATAATGGCCATAGTGAGAAGACCCAAATATGAACACCAATATTGCACATGCCCATAAATATAAATAAGATGTTTTTTGTATAGAACAATGAGGGAAAATGCTGTTTCAATCTCACTTACAGCTTAACCACTTGGACTCTTCCTTCTTAGACCAAAGTCAGTACTTGTTAAAAAGAAAGAACCCATGGGATTGATAACAATGTAACTTAATCAAGGTTTGATTCATGTGGGATTTAATGGCACAACAAAGAACCAAACTGACAATTCTTTTTTTTAATTTTATTTTATATGGAACACTTCACAAATTTGCATGCCATCCTTGCACAGGGGCCATGCTAATCTTCTCTATATCGTTCCACTTTTAGTATATGTGCTGCCAAAGCAAGCACCAAACTGATAATTCTTAACCCACAAACTCTGAAGCGCCATCTTTCCATCATAGACACTTTGGTGATATTTCAAGGCTGCTGAGGCAACCAAGAAGAACACAAAACTAAATTTTAAGTCTTAGAAGGTCTAGTCCTGTACCTCAGTTGATCATGTGTGAGCTGACCCTGGAATTTGAAATAATCAGATTAGGATTTTAGCTCTACATATCCTGAAGGCACTGTGACTTCGTTGATAACAGTAACATTCACCAAGATAAGGAATTCAGAAGAAAGAGTAGCATGAATAGGAGCAAACAAAAATAATGAATTTTATATAAGACCTGCTGAGCTTGAGGCACCTACGGGCCATTTCCAAGTGGGGGGTATCCCATAGGCAAATGATTACCAACATTTCAAAGAGCAGAAACAAAAAGAACACGACCCAAAATAGGAGATGATATTTACTTTTTTGCTTTCCTACATGAAATGTGTTACTTGATTTTTCTCTAATAACAATAAGGAAAGAAAAATCAAGTAACACATTTCATTTGTCAGCACATGTGGAAAGTATACTTCTCTATACTGCAGCACAAAGGTTTTTAGTCAGGGCAAATATTCTCTCCAGTAAAGTTTAGGCATGTAACAACACTCAGACTCACTTTGTCTTCAAAGGGTGGAGAAAAGTAAATGTTATAGGAAGAGACATACATCCATTCACTTCATATGAAGGACTGACGCCCTTGACCTACTGTGATGACCCATCTGAATATACATCAAGTACCATGACAACCCTTAAAATATAACAGTAACCACCGCAAGTGACACTTATGCTTCCAGGTTATGGGCAGCATGATCGCCTATTTTGTTTTTTATAATGTTTATTTTTTCTGATAATAAAGTAACATATATTAATTGCAGTACATTTGGAAAATACATACATGTTTGGAAAAAAGAACAAGAAAGGAAAAATTACCTTCAACCCTCCTAGAGATAATTGGCTGTATTTTATCTCTGTTTATTTCTACTCATTATTAATATATATATTTTGGAGTATTTGACATCATTCTGTACATACCATTTTATACTTTTTTCCCTGTAGTATTATATATTAGGCATTATCCCATGATATTAAATATTTTAATAACATGATTTCTTTCTTTCTTTTTTTTTATTTTTTTATTTTTTTTGAGAGAGAGTCTTGCTCTGTCGCCTAGGCTAGAGTGCAGTGGCGTCATCATAGCTCACTGCAACCTCTAACTTCTGGGCTCAACTCCCAAGTAGCTGGGACTACAGGCACATGCCACCATGCGTGGCTAATTTTTTTCTATTTTTAGTAGAGACAAGGTCTCGCTTTTGCTCAGGCTGGTCTCAAACTCCTGACCTCAAACGATCTTCCTACCTCTGCTTCCCAGAGTGCTAGGATTATAGGCATGAGCTACCTCACCTGGCCAATGACATGATTTCTTTACTGACTGAATAAGACCTTATAACATGAATATATCATAATTTAACCAATCCTCCATCATTTGATTTGTTTCTAGGTTTTTTGTTATTATAAGTAGCAAAAACAAAAACTTCTCATGTTTAAATCTGGTTGCACCCCTGTACTGGTCAGACCCAGACAGGATGGCATACACAGAAGGAATTTCATGAAAAGAGTATTTACAAAGACATTGAGGGTTAAGGGAAACCAACAAGGATGGTGAGGGACTAAAGGGGTGCAGCCAAAAACAATGAGGAAGCCACCACTGGCCAGCCTGGACAGGCAAAGTGGGGAGGGGAGCTACCAGAAGTCCATGAACGTGGTAGCAAAAGAAAGGGTCACTTGACAGGGCATGTGTCCTTCAGTGAGGAAGGCTGCCACTCCCAAGCTGTGACCCAGCAGAGAAGGAGCCAGAGAAAAAAATACTCTAACTTCTCCTGTTGCTACTCTGACGGCCACAGCTTCCCAGTGGCTAAACCCAGCCAGCAGACAGAGGGCTAGTGGCTGGGTTGATGCCATCCACTGAGTTCAGCCTCTCTACAGCTGGGTAGAGACCATGTGAAATGTATCCAGAGAGAAGAACAGAGAATATCTAGCTCAACACCTTTGATTATCCCCTTTCTAAATTAGAGATGTGGAGATTGTGAAGATTTAGAACACATACCGTATGGTCAGTATCTCTGAGGCTTCACCTTACGAGTTCCAGATGGGTGCAAAGCAGCCCAGCTTGTCTAAGTCTGTTTGTGCCAAGTCTAAAACTGGGTCGTCCCCTCCTCCAAGGCTTATTCTGCAGAAGCCACTGAAAAGCCTTCTATCACTTGGTCCCTGAGCTGGTGCTGACCAGGGTGGCCAGTCTATTAGCATACACAAGAAGTTCTGGAATTAGGCTTGCTGCCTAGGCCAATGATACAATGCATCTACAGGGTGATCCCTATTACACAATTATTAAACCTATATGACTGAGCTTCTTCCCTGGTTCCCAACTTTTGGTCTTTATTCACTATTATAGAAAAGAGCCGGCACTTAAAACCAGCAAGTGGTTTAAGGCCTTGACACCCTGCCTAATTTTGGCCAGCACCGTCTTCCTGGAGGCTGGTCCCTGTTTCCTTCCCAAGCAGTTGGCCAGAGTCCTGTCCTAAAGTCAGCAAACCACCGGTAACTATAGCTGTCCTCATTCCTGAGTTGAATCACTACTTGCTAGAAATACTTCCTATAGTGCTCTGCCACCAGGTTAAATACTCTAGGCTATTAAGTCAATCCTAGATGGAAGAAAGCTTAAAACAATTTTAGGCACTGTGTTTTGGGTCAGCCCTACTGTCTGGTTATGATTTTAACCATAACTCAACACAGCCTGAATCTTCTTCTCACCAAGGTTCCATTATGTCTTGTAGTCAATTGTGCAACAACTGATTAAGCCCTAAGCTTTACTAACTGTGAGAAAAGACAATAAAAATCCAGGTAGTTTGGCTGCTGTCTTTCAGCACTGACATCACCTTCTTTCTATGGCCTCTGACCCTCAGGTCCAGCATTTGGGTTTAGATGTTTTGCTCAAGACCAGGCAAGTAATTCAGAAAACTGTCTTCTCTAATGTAAAGAAATATTTCATTTTTCTTGTTGGTCTATAGCAATGAACTCTTTTGCTGGGTCCTTGGCCATGAAATATGCCTCCTGTATTACTGTGGAAAGATATGCCTCGTTGGGATCTACATCCTGAGTGCCTTTGAAGTCCTCAACATCAGAAGTTAATTCCAAGCAGGTCCTCTAGGTCCTTTGCATGCTTTGGTGCTTTATAAATTGCATTAAAGGTTAATTTAAGCTCTTGCAGCCCAATAGACATTGTCTTCTGTGCCTCTATTTCTTTGTCTTTTTATTTCCAATAGTACAAGCTCAAGTCCTGTCTTTGTTTTGTCAGGTGGGTCCCATTAAAATCTTGTATTAAACTTTGCCTCTTTTGAAGTCCCAGACCTCATCCATCTGTTTTGTTTTTTTAATGACTTTATTTAGAAATTTTTCAAAGTTAATGGAAATGTTTGGGGAATGGAGAGTCTAGTTAATTGATCTTTCAGTTAACTGAGGGTTATTGCTAACCAATATTTTTAGATTTTTGCATTTCCTCTTATTTCAAATGTCCCTTGTATTTGTTTCAACTCTCTATCCCCCATTCTGTAAACTTCCCCCTTTCTTAAATCCTATTTTAATCCCTTAGCCTGCTCCCACACTTGGGGTTGGAAATCAGGCTCCAAGTGGACTGGCTAAGGGAGATAAGCTACACAAGAGATACAGAGGAAAAACCCCAGAGAAAATATATGCCCAAACCCAAAAAGTCAGTCTGACAATCATGGGCTATATATAAGCATCAAATCTAAACATCTAAGAGTAGATCATTAAAACAAAATAGCAGGAATTTAAGGCTAAAGAACGCTAGATTATAACAAAGGAGTTTGGAAATGAGCAAAGAGGATTCCAGAATATTGCTCCCAACAATGATGAGTGTTCAACCACCCTTACCAGGATGCTTCTCAAAAGTTTTTCACACACAAAAAAAAAATCTCATGTTTTTGTTGGATGTACTGAGAAATATCCCTTTCACACAAATTTTAAGCATTGTCTTTTACCATGGCATCTCTGGTTTGTGTGTCACATGCATGTATTCATGCACCAAAAGGCAACTTAGGGCCTACCTCCTTTGTTTTCTCTTATTTTCTTAAATAATCTCCATATTTAGTCTTCAAGTCTCACATGTTAAAAGAAATGATGGCTACTAACAAGATGGTTTGCCACTTGGCTTCCTTCACATGTGTGAACATCACATTTTTTTGACAAGGATGAAGATGGTAGGACACAAAGCTCCCAAACAAGTGAGCTCCATGTGTACTGGTCAGTACTCATCTCAGCACCCACAACCACAGGGCCCCAACCACTATCCCCTTTTTACCCAAAGATCATCTCCAGGGGATTGGGCAGTCTTTTCATTTAAACACTCAAAATCAGAGGACCAGATTTTATTACCTTCTCCTACACCCTTTGTAAGGAAGTCTACTTCTGAACAATATTCCCTAGTAATTCTAACATCACCTTTGCTAGAGGGATTACTTGCAATGACTGACTCATTACAGAAAAAAATACAAACTAAATCTCTTGCAAAACCCCCTCTACAACTATGATTGTGTCACTTAGCTTAAAATACTTCAATGTTTCCTTATTGTCTACAAAATGTGGTTCAAGATCTTTAGCTTAGCCTACAAATCCTTTTACCGTCTGGTCCCTGCCTATTTTTCCAATGATGTATTCTGCCACTTAGCCATGAGAAATCATCATGTCAATCATGCTGAACTTCTTGCAGA
Organism: Lepilemur ruficaudatus; assembly: GCA_963574885.1. NCBI lineage: Eukaryota > Metazoa > Chordata > Mammalia > Primates > Lepilemuridae > Lepilemur > Lepilemur ruficaudatus. The sequence continues at coordinate 17,411 of CAUYRT010064909.1, read as the reverse complement.
TCCTTAAAGAAGGAAAGGCCCTCACACACTTCTGTGTTTTTCTACTTGGTGTTCCTTCTTGGTAAAATGTCCCATCACCACTGCCATCTCTGCCATCTCCTGCCCCTTTTCCCCCTGGCAAATACCTACACATCCTTCCAGGGTGAGCTAAACATCAGCTTAGGACATCTTTCCCAGTCATTAGAGGCAGAATCTGTGGCTGCCTGACACTTAATTGTAACACATCTCTGCACTGGATTTGGTCCACCTGTTGTAAGCACCATAAGGACTTTAATCTTGTGTGACCACAGCCTAGCAGAATGTCTGATACACTGACTATGTTACATTAGTATTTGGGGAATTAGAAAGATTCTAGAAATCATGACATACAAAAAAGAAGTGAAGAAGGAGGGCCTGAAGAAGACTCAAGGAAAATATAGCAGCTCTTAACAATACTAACAATAACTCAGCTAGGGTACTATTTGGTGTCTGCTATATGTTAGGCATCATGCCAGCTACTTTAAAACATTATCATTTAATTCCCCACAAGATCCCTGTGAAAGAGACATGTTTATCGTCCTCATTCCCATCTCAGAGAGGTAAAGGAAGCTACTCGCGATCACAGAGCTTATCAGCGGCAAAGCCAGTGTTTGATGCCAGTCTTCTTACTTTCAAAGTCCAGTCCCTTCACACTGTAGCACCCTGATCTACAGAGAAAGTAGCAGTCTTGGGATCATTGGCCTTGATCTCTTTGTTCTTCTTTGTAATTAGCTAGTTATGTGGTCTTAGACTAGTCATTTCCCTCTTTATCTGGCTCTCTTGACCTCTCCTTTCTTAAAATCCTCTTACTGTACATCCTATCCATCATAAGTTTTACTTCTTCTGCCTACTGAGTATGTCTCAAATATGACCACTCCTCTCCAACTCCACCACCAAAACCCTATCAAGCTACCTTCATCTCTCACTTGAACTTCTGCAGTAAAATCCCTAACTCACCACTGCTGTCCTCATACCCACTCTAACTGGCCTCCAACTCAAGATTTGTGCTAGAGCCAGATTAAGCCTTTAAAATACAAGCTTATCACAGCTTCCTTAGAGACCAAATCTTTAGCATGGCACACAAGGCCTCTACCCCCACCCCAGTTTCATCCCACCTCTCTGTTCCCTGAGCTCCAGCCTTTTGGTTTTCAAACACTCAAATTCCCTCCTTTCTTGTAGCCTTTGCACATGTTGTCCCCTAGCATGAAAGGTTCTCTCCCCACCTTTGTCAAAACTTCAATTCTTCCTCACTTTTTCAGCCATCTCAGGGATTGCTTCCTTAGGAACACCTTCTCCAATCCCCAGATCAGACAGGCTCCACTGGACATGCTCATTGCCCACTCTTTTCTCCATAGCACTTATCCATGTGTAGATAAATGACATACCTCTGTGATTATTTCATCAATATCTGTCTGTCTTCCTCACAGGCTGTAACCTACAGGACAGTAGAGTCCATCCTTGTCCCCAGCAAAGAGTAAGGTTTTTATATATATTTATAAAATGAATGTTGAAAGAATGGATGTCAGTTTCTTCATCTGAACAATAAGGGACTCAACCATGTGATCTCTAAGATTCCTCCAGCCTTAAAAGCCATCTCCTTATGACACTAAATCACATTCCCTGTTATCTCAGGAGACCTAACCAAACCAATAAGCAGACAGATTATAGTTTGGGAGAAGGAAGTATTTTCTAACAAGAGGAACAGCCCAGCAATGGAAGCAGTTTCCCTACAGAGTAATGAACCAACAGTTCATTGCAGAGTAATCAAGCAACACTTATTTAACCCTCTGCCAGGAGAACTATAGACATAATTCCCATGTCAAGTAAATGAGAACAAACAACCTCAATGTCCCTCCCTATCTCTTAGAGTCTGTGATTCTGTACCTTGTGAAATAACTAAATCCAACTATAAATTCCAACCAGGTGATTAAATAGTAAGAACTTTTTATGCTAAGATCCATATAAATTGAAATGAGATTTTAACCCCAAAAAGAAGTGACACATTATATTTAGTATATATTGAGCCACCTTGGACACTTAGTGGCTTGGACACTTGGTAAAAATACAGATTACCAGGCTTCCAGTCTGGAGATTCCAATTCAGTAAGTCTGGCTACTTTTCACAAGAGATCCCAGGTAATTCAGATGAGTTTAATAAACTTTTATATGAGGCAAAGAGCCCTGGACTTGGAGTTAGAGGACCTGGGTTCTAAATGGAGCTGATGACTAATTAGTTATAGGACCCTGATGAGTTATTTGATCTTTCTAAGTCCCTAGCATCATCTTGGAAAGAGGAACATTGACTTTTAAATGGCCTAATGCAGGGTTACATGGAAGCTAATGCTTAATGGTAACATGTGCTGCACTGATCCTAATCTCACTACTTCTGCAAAGGATTCTAAAGCTCTCATCTCAAAAGCTCACAGTGAATCTGTTTAATGTTTGGCCTCCTTCAGGGAATGGAGGCATACTTCACTTCCCTCAAAAATGATGAGAATTTTGGCAAAGATAACCTCAGCCACCTCAGTGACCAACTGTCAAAACAAGATTTCAGGATTTCAAAAGCTTCTCCCCACAAATGAGCCTCTTAAAACTGTTGTAGGTTTTAAAATGACATCCATGTAAGGTAAAAACCTGCCCTTCGTTTTCCAATCCTTTCATTCTTATTTTGTTCAAGATTCAATCATCTTTGGGGAAAGTATTTAAGAAGCATTATTAATGTAGGAATGTAAGAAGAATCCACCCAAATCATTTTTTGGCTTTCATTCTGAAAATTTATATATTTGATACATATTGGGGTGTTAGAAGGGAATTAGAAGTTGGTATTTTTCTTGAAAAGCCTAGACTCTGGGCATTCAAACCTACTAGTCAGGGCCCACAGTCTCACCTAGGGTTCATTCATTCTCTCACGCCTTCATTAACTTCCAGACACTTTGCTTGTTTCTGCAGATGGAGAAGTAAATTCACCATGGCCCTCACCTCAAGGAACTTACACTCTAACACAGCTTCATTCACTGAAACAATGTGCAATAACAGAAATTCCTGCATCTGCTCATTCCACCAGCCACATGTGACTACAGAACATTTGAAATGTGGCTGAGGAATGGAATCTTTGATTTTAATCAATGTCAAGTTAAAGTTAAATTGCCACATATGGCTGGTGGCTACCTTGCAGCATAGCTCTAGAATAAGAGATAGGAAAAAGAAGAAAGAAGATGAGGAAGGAGAGGAGAGGGAAAAAGGAGCAGGAGGAGGAGGAGAAAGAAGAAATGAGGAGAGGGAGAAGAGGAGGAAGAAAAAGAGAAAGAAGAATAGAATATGGTGAGTATGATTATAAGTGTATACATAATGAGCCATCGATTTCAGATCATGTGATGACTAACTTTTCATTGAAATGTTTGACGGGTAGGGTGAAAGTGTTTAGGAAAAGTTGCAGAATGAAGATTTCATTTGAAGGGCAAGGGGTGCTCACCAGTTGGAGAGGGAGGAAGCAGCTTTCGGGGGAAGAGCCACAGGTTGTGCAACCCCTCAGCAGCTTAAAACCACACAATGGGTTTTTATCACGGTAGATTGGTTTGGTTGAAGCCCCAGATGCTGGAGAAGGAGGCAGAGTGAGGAGGGAGGTGTGACAATGGCCCAGGAGTGAGACTGGGGCCAAATCACAAAGGGGCCGATGTATAGATCTGAGGGCTTTGGGCTTTTGTCCACAGGCAAAACTTTTCCCTTGAGTACACTCTAAAGCTTTTAAGTGGTAGTTGATGCGCTTGTTGTTTGTTTGCTTTCCCAGGGATGGGAATGAGGGCTGGTGTTTCCATTGTCTTAAACCAACTTCCTGCTTCGGCTTCATGCATGTATTTCTCATTGCAAAACATTCTTGGTTTCTATTCTCACACGACCCCAGAGAAACATAAATATCAAGGTCAAGTTTGATTCAGCTGTAGTCTCTCTTTGCTTAGTCCAAACAAGTACTTCCACCCAGTCATCCAGATTAGAAGTGAACCTTGTTTTTCTGGTAGACCTGCCAGGGGGCACCAAAAAGGCTTGGCTCCAGCTGCTCAGAAATAAAGTAGTGTTCCAGGTCTTTACGTAGAATTGAAGGAAATTTCTGCATGGTACAGTCAAAAACAGCACAGCTCTGGAATGACTTGGAAAAGTGACGGAGAGGAATAGTCAATGTTCCGTGATGCATGGAAGCACCAAGAAAGCACTTGATATGCACTGTTGTATAAAGCCCTGAAATATTGTTGTAATTATAATGACCAAAAACCCATCCCTTATTAAGCATCTACTCTGTGCCCAGGCAGTTTCTGAGTACTTAGCCTGTGATATCCCATTTAGTCCTCACAATACTTTGCAAGGTAGGTATTTTTATTCCTAGTTCACATGTAGAAAAAGTGAAGTTTGGCCATGCCTATAGCATGTTACTTCCCAGAGACACACAGCTAGATAACTGACAGTGCTAAGTTCAAACCCAGAGTAAGCTACCTGAGATGCTACTGAGAGAGCACTGCCAAAGGATACTAGTGTGGCAATCAAAACAGAAGGCACTCCTACCTCCTCCTTACCCTGCCTGGTGATATTGGATAAATTCCATATTTCAGTCTTACTTACTTCACTTATAACCTGGGAATAATCAGACCTTCACTCCAATCTCTGAAAAGTACAGAAAAAAACTTTGAAAATTTACTTTTAAGCAGAAGGTATTAGAAAGTCATTCAATCATCAAAACAACACATATTGAACACCTACAATTTTACAGAGCCTGCAGCTAGGAGCTAAGGATATAAAAGAAATATTAAGATTTCAAGAAGCTTCACACTTAGCAGTTAAAGTTTAAAATATTTATAATATGCCACTCACCCAGACAGAAATAGTCCTCATTAACAAAGAATTCTGTAAGGGGAAGGGGCGTGGGAAGCAGTTACTCAAATGGGTTTTCCACCCCAGGTACCAGGATCTTCCATGTTTTAGGCAGAAGACTATACCAAGTACAAGAACCTATCTTGAGAACTGTCCACTTAACCTTCTTGCTAAGTGAAGGAGGACATTCTTCTGTTCCTCTGTAAATCATATGGATAGACACCCAAAACATATGAACAGACACCCAGAACAAACAGAAGGAGCAGCTAGCAGAACCACTAGTCTGTTCCTGGCTCACAAGAGTCATCTGGGTTTGTACCCAAACATATTTATGCCAATTGTACTTATTCTACAATTACATAATTTAAATATTATGGAATCCAATGAAATATAAATGCAATAACAGCTGCTTCTGTGAAAAATAATTTGAATACCTTGAAAAGACTCACTAAGGATGAATCACTATGAAAATGCTTTGGAAATAGGTGTGGGTGAGATGACTATAAATAATTGGGAGGAAAAACAAGGATTCTATGCCCAAATTGCTTCATAAATGTTTTTAAGTTTTTATTCCATGGTAAAGAAAGCAAAACTGGAAATTGTAGATTGTGTGTCATGGCTGTGGTTTATGAAAGAATGACTACAGCCTGTGAACCATACCCAAAGAAAAGCTTGAGTCTAACATCAAAGATTGGCAAAGTCATGGGGCACCTATGTGCTCTACATCCAAATAAAGTGTTTATGGTATATGTGTATCATTTTTTCCCCACTATAACCAGCTTTTCAAAACACCAACCAACTACTGGTCCCACTCATATCTGATAAGAGGTTTTCCATTGCATTACAAGAGCAGAGTTACCTTGTTCTTTTTTAAAATTATAATTTTATGAAGATAGTAAGGTATTTGTTGAACATGGTCAAGTCCATGCTCTGAAATGAGCTACATTTGGCTACTCTGTCTATGACAAAACAAGCCAAGTCCTCACACTAAGGGGCTGAAGAAGACCTCAATCCAGAGTGGCTGCAGGGACAGTCTCTATGCCCAGGAGGTCCAGATTCTCCTTGGTATGACTCACACTGATTTTTTCTCTCACACCATTTGACCTGAGCTGGAATGTGCCTTTTTTAAGATTTTCATTTCTAAACTTTCCTTTTGTATTTATACTCTGGATCACACGATTGACTCTTTATCAGTTGATTTCAGTGGAGGCAGCACTTCCCTCTAACTTGCTGTGAAAAATTCTGGCAGCTTGTTTTGCCCCATACTGGCCCCTAATGAGCAATGAATTGTTTCTACTTAGCAAATATTAAACTATTTTGTAGATTTTCATATCCATGTGTAACTAAAGACTACTCATTGGTTACCTACTGAGCTATGAAAGATTACTAAAATTGAGTATTAATATATTAAAATCTGTTAATTAATAAATTAAATGAAAAATAATAAATTAAAATCGATTTAACAGTATAATAAATTATAATATAATATATAATATAAATATAATAAATTAACACATTAATATGTTAAAATGTACTAAATTATTTAATTCAGTAGTTTCTAAAAAAATCTGGCTGTTTCTACAAGATACACACCTCTTACTATCTGTGTATAACCTCAAGTGGTTGGACTTAGCAATTTTCAGGAAAAAAAATGCATTGCTCCCAGAGCTTCACCATTCAGGTCATAGGTCAACTATGATCTTAGTTGCCTCTGCTCTTTTTTCAATTAACAGACCTACAGAACTACGGTTAGGTTTTATTTCTGCTGACTGTTTGGTTCTTCAGAAATCAGTGGCATTGTTACCATTGTGACCATTATCATGAAGTTTTTACTGTTGGTATGCAAAGTTTTTGAGAGCCACTGCTCGGCTTGTTAATGTTCTACCAAATATTCAAAGCTAATCTGCAGGGTACCTCCAATGAGAAACTTTCCCAAATTACTCTAAGCCTGAAGTGGCCTATCCCTCTCAGAATCCCAGTAATCCCCTGGATTACTTCCTTAAACGCTACACTTTCAGACTGGCATCTTTGTTGACTGTATATGCCCTTTGGAGTATAAGCTTCTTGATGGTAGGGTTTGTGTGGTTGTCTTCTTTGTATCCTCCCACTCTCATACCCATCACTGGGCCTTGAAGTAGTAAGTGGTCAGTAAATGAATGAATATGTGAATTAATAATGAATGGATCTGACATCACATACCAAATGGTTCTCTTCTCCTATACAGCTTCATTTATGGGCCTTTATTCCTATATGAAGTGGCCCTGCTAGGAGTATCCTAGGCAGGGCTTAGCAGATTAGGAGGGAGTCTCTTGCTTGCTACTGAGGCAGAAAAGTGTAGCTTTGTTGCAAGGCAGAAACAGAGCACCAAAAAAAAAAAAAACACCTTGCAGAGGGTGACCATATAATTTGTATTCCAAACTTTCCAGAGTGAAAGGTGGGTTTATTGATGATTACTTCGGGACAATAGGTGTGACCTAGGACTCTCCCATGCAAAAAGGGATGACATATGCTTTGAAACAAGCTACACTTGGTTACTCTATGAGGGGATGAGTCAAGCCTTTAGGTACATTTTACCATCTCCAAAATGGGGATGATACTACTACCTCAGAGGTTTTCCATAAGGATGAAACATGACCAGGAAACTGAAGCACCCAGTGCAATATCTTGCACACAAATCATATTCAATAAATGACACCTCCCTCCCTTCTTAATAAAAGCACCCCTTATCTTATATATCACCTCTTATATTGATTGGCCTAGGTAATTCTCTCAATGAACCTCTGAAGTAACCAGGGGAGAAACTGTCTGTCTTCTTTTACCAAGAAGCACACTGACACTCAGAGAGGTGCAATGAGGCTTCATTAGAGCCTAGGTCACACGTGATGGGGCCAGGACTTAAACACAGGGACATTTGCTTCCAAACTGAAATACTTTCTAACGCAACACCCAGGCTTTGTGAGCTTCCACAGAGGAGACTTTAACTCAGACCAGACATCTTGTAACATGTGGCTGAAATTATGGGACAGCAGAGCAGAGGGCTATAAAAGGGTAACTGGGGGTCCATACTCCTCTCAGTCCCAAAGGAGACATAGACTCTAGCCTGTACACACCAACTTCATCAGCTTCATCCTTTCCAGGAGGACGGAGTTTCCTGGCTCCATCATAATCAGTTTCACACTCCACCCCAGAGGTGGGTATATTTCAGCAGAGGATGGGAAGAAAGCTTGAATTGACCATAGTGGTCTAGTCCAATTAGGAGCATAAGATTGATCAAGGAATGGTAATGATCTGGCAAGAGGCAGTTTTTTGGTAGGTTTAACAAGCATACACATATATCAGTTATGTGTACATCCATAAGCATCCTGGCTAAAGATCAACTGCTCGTTGCTGTTACCAAATGAGACAAAACAATTAGCAAAGCCAGGCATTATCCCTTCTGTTCATGCTTCAGTTCCAAAAAAACAATGGTAATTTGTTTAATTCATACATTATTCCTTTACCTTTATGTTCTCCCATGAAAGTGTTAGCTGATCTTGACTCCTCTGCAATGCAAAACTTACTGAAGTCCAACCCAAGTTATCAATGAACATTTCCTACTTCATGGAGAATGTAAAAGGCTTTCAACACTAGTCCTCATCCTCTAAACTTAAATATAACAACACCTTTTTATCTACTCTCTCACATGTCCTTCCTTACTTGCAGAGCTCTCTTGTCACCCTGTGGAACAGATTCCTTCCCATGCATCTTCTTCCAGGACCGTGCTCCATCGGCCATGCCCTCTTGTCCCTGTCCATCAACTCCTTCCACTCTGGGTTCTTCTCAGCCTGCAAATAAGCTCAAGTCTTGGAAATCCTGTTTTAAAAAAAAAAGACTCTTACTTTCCCCTTGCAATTCCCACCTTACCTCTTGGTTTTTCCCTTCACCAAACATATTGAAAGTGTTATCTATACCAGCAGTCTCTGCTACCTCAATTTCCCCTAGCCCTCAGCCCATTATAATACAACTACCCTAAAGATCCCATTTAAACATCACCATTGGAGTCACCAGCAACTCACAATAGAAATCAATACCCTACTAGTAGCCATGAGTAAACATGACAAACAACACACTGGCTTACTTCCTTCTCTCTTTCCCCCAGCAGCAAGCCTGGAACGTGGAGGTCATCTTCAATGCTTTCTTCTCCTCACCCCTCCACTGCCAATCAATCACTGAATCTTGCATAAAAAGAGTCCCAGATAGAGAATGAAGATTCCAGGTCCCAGCCTCAGCCTTGCTATCAACTTGCTTTAGGACTTTAAAGCCACGGTACATCTCAGCAATCTCACCTGCACAACTGAGGATTAACCTAAGAGTGACCAAGCTAGACCTTCCCTTTGGGCACAGTCTGTTTAAGTCACTTGCCTTCCAGGCCCCATTTGTCTGTAAAGTAGCCAAGGAACCTTTAAAGTTTGGTCTCATTCTCCTCCAGACGTTGTCTTCCCAGCTCTCCTACAATTCTTTTTCATCATTGATAGCACCACTGAATCCATCTGTCATGCTCCCCACACCCCTGCTTCTGAATATTCCCAACTGGCAAAAGACTGAAGTTTCCATTTCAGCAAGATCTGTTTTCATTAATGACTCAATTATCATTGCATTACTGAGCCTTTGTTCTGCTATGGACGAGCGAAATCATAACATTGAGTGGTTTTCCAAAGAAGAGACCAAAAAATGCAAAGGAAGTAAGATCTGATGACATCCAGTGATGAAGAAAGCAAATAACTTTAGAAACTACATTCAGAGAACTGGCACCAAGTTGCAGCTGAGCCAAGGTCAAGCCTCTAACCACTCACCTCCTTACCTAGCTAGAAGGAGGAGAAATGGCCAAAAAGGGAGCAGTTCCCTTTTTGAGATCAGCTTGCATCCATCATGCCAGACCATGGTTGGTGCCAGGCTGTGTGACCCAGGGAATACACATACCCAGGGATGAAAAGACACAATCCTTGTTATCAAAGGCCTTGTAGCCAAGAAGCTGGCAATCCATCTTTTCTTCTGAAAGATAACGAGAATTAGCATGTTGGAGTAAAAAGGATAAGGGTTTGGGTCTTGAGCAAACTTGGTTTTGAATTCTGATAACTCCAATCATTACTCATGGGACCTGAGACAAGTTATTTAACCCCTCTGAATCTCACTTTTGCCACCTGTAAAATTGGGATAATACCTTACAGGATTGCTTAGAGGGTTAAAGTTAACATTAAAAAAATAATAAAATAAAATAAAATAAACCTAGAATCTAGCATACTGCTTGGCACGCAGTAAATGGTATAAAAATTATAACAATAATACTAGTGGGGAAATGCATTAGGTTCATCACATGCTAGATGTATGAGATTAAACAAATCACTTTCCTCTCTGACCCTCAGCATCTTTATCCTAAAAAGGAGCTAAAAGGATCCACGTCCCAGGATTCCATACAGGCCAAATTATATAATGCTCATAAAATTATTCAGTAAGCTATAAAATACTCAGGCCCTACAAAATGCTATTATTAGTGACAAAAAAGATGTAGAAAATGGGAATTCCAACCTCACCGACCCACGGGTCATTTTCTCTTCTAATAAAAGTTTATTTTCATTTTTAAACAACAATTTATATGCCACTTAATATAACATAACATGTGCCTGTCACCAGCCTAAGTGCTGCGTGATGGTAATCCCTCTCGTCTTCATAACAACCCTTTAAGGTTATTATTATCCCTATTTTAAGATGGGGAAACAGAGGCTTAAGGAGACCAAATCACCCAAGGTTGCACCCATGGTGGGCATCTTACACACTAGGCTTCACTGACCACAGAATTGTTGCCAAAACCTAAACTGCGCCTACAGTCATGTGTTTAAATTTGAGGATCTTCAAACTTCCCCTCAAGGGCCAGCTAGGTATTATATATGACCCTGCTCTAGGCCTTGGTTTCCCTTCCTATAAAATTAGGGAGAAATACTGGATGATTCTGTCACTGGTACCGTGGTCTCTGAAGATGAAATTATACAAACCAACAACATTTTCATCAGAGCTTCATTATTTTAATGAAGCAGTTTGTTATACATTTCCCTATTATTGCTGTTAATTCTTACAAACTATTTGGTGGGGATAGAGAGCACTTTGAGAAGAGCAATGACAACTGACAGAAAAATACCACAGACACAGACAGGGGGCATAAGTTCCTTTAATGCAGATGAAGAGCACAACAATTTAGCATTATGAAGGCAGTAGGGTGACGCAGGAGGCACAGCCTCATCATCCCCACTGGATGGAAGAGCTTTCCCAGCCATTAAGTCCCCATAAAGCCACCTGCTGTTGACAATATTACTTGACTGAGACATCCTTCAAGAAGTCCCCAACACTATTGCTGTATTGGGGTTGAGACCCACTTTGGCCCCCTCTACTGTTCTGAGGACCCAGGTTCCACATCTACCAACCCACCATGTGCAGGGAATTGGCACAACCAGCCCACATTCTCTATGCTTACCCCAAGCCTGGAGGAGAGAAGGGTCCATTTCCAGGTGCATCATTCTTTCCTGAGGCAAGTGGGGAACAAGTTCTATTTTGCAGCTAAGGAAATTGAGCATCTTCAAAATGGAGTAACCAGGAAGACAGATCAGTCAGGCATAGTTGGAAAGTATAGTCCAGGTCCCCCAACAGGTCAGGACCAAATCCTGCCTGCACAATGGCTAAGTGTGAGAACTTACAAAGGTAACTGGTGATGGTTACTTCCATAAACCTGGGTTCTTACTTGCAAAATGTGAAGAATATTACCCCCCTCCCAGGGCTGCTGTGAAGGCTGAGATAGTGCCTAGCACATAGTAAGCCCCCAGAGAAATATTTCCCTCCTCATTTTTTTCCCCAAATCATGTTATTTGGAGAACAGTTGAAGGAGTATTAGAGCTTTTTCTTATGGAAAAATGAAGCCTGAGAGAAGAGCAGAAAGATGGTGAGCAGAAGAGAGGAGAGACTCAAGAATTATCTTTTGGTGGTCCTCAAAGACAAAACTAAAATTGGATAGATAGAAGCTCGGAGTTAGGGGATGAGAAGAAGGATGGAGGTGGTATAAAAGTTTGGTTCATCATAGCAGAGAACTTTCTATTATTTGGCTGCTCTGAAAGTTTTCTGGGGAAACCATTTTTCATCTACAAGTTATGACCTTATGAATAATTCTGTTCAATGAGACTGACAATCTCTTTCCCAAATCCCGCACAAAACATCATGCTAATTAAAGGGCATGATTTTACCTTTCAAGACTGAGATTCCCAGGAGTCAGTCTAGAGTCACCTTTTTATCCCCTAGACTAGCACACCATTTGGTGCTTATTAAATGATGAATGAATGAATGAGGCAAATGACTACATGAATGGTAACTAGTTTCTATCACTTGTGATACATGCTCCATACATGCTGTTTCTGTCTATTTCCATCTTTCAACTACAAGCTTCCTTGGCAAAGATGCCAGTCACCTCCCAAAATCTGTTGTCCTCTCCCTCCTTAGTAAAAAACCCTCAAATTCCTGAATTTATATGGATTAAGCACATGACTAATTAAACGACTGTTTCCCAGCCTTCCTTAAAGGGGTGTGGCCTTGTGACTAAAGCTGACCAATGAGATTTAAGTACTATGTGGCCCTCCAGAAGTTTCCTTAAAAGCTAGTCCTTTTGTCTTCCTTACCTACAGCTTTCTGGAATGTAACAGCTGGAGCTCCAGCCACCATCTTGGACTGTGAGTGAAAGGGCCAGGCCCTAGGGATGGAAATGCTGCAAACTGGAAGGAGTCCAGGTCCCTGCTTACCAGCACTAAACAACCTACTCCCAGACTTCAATTTATGTGAGAAAATAACCCTTTGGATGTTTATGCTATTTTAATAGGGACTCTGCTAATCCTAAGGCATTCTGTTCCTAAAACCTATTTTGTTTTTCTCTGATTGTAACAACTAAATCTCCAGTGACTCACAGTGCTGCCCCTAATATATAAGTCTGGACACACAGACAACCTCCCCTGAATAATTAATAGCTGGATACATTAATCACAAAGTCAATGCTTTTTGCAAGGCTGCCTTTTGACTTTTATGACTTTGTAAAATATTTTTTTCTCTAACAAAACCTACCCATTAACCCTCCTCTGACCCCTGTTCAAGGGCTGCTGTGTACTTACAGGACACAGCTCGGTGTTGTGTCTGCCATTCTGCTTGGTGCTGCCTCTCCCTGCTCTATTTACCCACTCCTTTTAGTTGGAAAATCTCACAAATACCAGTTCACACTTGCTCCTGATTCTAGAACCCAAAAATGCCACAATTCTTGGATGGAGAGTCATCATGACAGTGACTCAACCCAAACTCGAAAGTGAACTTCCACTGCCACAGGACCAAACTTGATGGGAATTTGGGGTGTTGGCCTGACATACCAACCCCAGGAACGTGACTTTTTACTCAAGCCTCATCACTCGTATCACACATAAGACACCAAAATAATTTTGTTATGTTCCCAGCTACTTATGGTGAGGTGTAACAGTGACATTTCAGAAAATGCCGGTCCCGCATGTTGGTGCTTACTTTTGTTTTTAAATTGAAGTGGCAGAAGACAATTCACAGGGAGTGCATCTCACATGTCACCTGATTTTTGAGTATGATTTTTCCTTTGAGTAGAAATCCATACAAAAAGTCCTTTGCTTCCTAAAATCAGAAAACTATGTCTCACTCAGGAAATCTCTGAAGAGCGATTCTGGCTCCAGTTCCCACATTCCATCTGGTATGTGTGGCCTGTCTGGAAGCCTCTCTCAATTCTGTCCCCACCCCAAATTCAGCCCCTCCAACGCCTCACACCCAACCTGTAAGAGCCCTGAGAGGTGGAACACACCTTTTTCCATCTCTATGATGTGTGCATAGTAGGAGTTAAGCTCACCTTAATTAATCTATTTGAGTAATTTACATTCTTTACTTTAAAAAAGTAGTATAATTAGGTTAATACTACCAAAAGATTAACCCAATATAAGATATAGATTATCACATGTATATAAATATAAAATTAATCTACAATACTAGGAAATCTCTGATATAAAAGCTTCCAGAAAAATCCCACCTCATTTTAAGAAAGAATAATACACATACATACACTTACTGTCTCACATATACACACACACAAGGAAACGCATCCATAGATTTCAGTTAGCCTTTTTCTTTTCTTTTTAAATTTTCCCTTTCACCTCACTTGTGCTTCCTTAATTCTTATCACTATCCCTGTCAGGGGTGTCCATAAGCTACAGTCAGATAAACAAGAATGAGCCCTTTCTAGACCCCTCTCCTGGGAAGGGCAGCACACACTCAGAACACCAGGATAAGGGACTACACATGTTGGTTGGGTCACTCTCAGTTCAGGCTCCCTCCTTACAAGTTGATGAAGGAAGCTTTTATTCCTGAAGGACTCCTAAAAACAAAAGGGGAACTCAAGAGAAAGGAACCCCATCCTATAAAATGAATTATGTACAGTTTATTATGTCCTGAAGCATAAATACTACAAAACAAGCTGCAAATAATTTACCAGCCAAGCCACACTGTGGCTGTAGTATGAACTACCCATTCCTCCTTACCAGAAAACTTAGGAAGCCCTTAGAAAGCCTTGGTTTTGATCCTCCGTTTGTATTGAGTTTGGCTTCTCATCTGCTGATCTTTCTCGTCACCCCATGCTGGTATGCTTCCAGAGAGTTTGCCTCCTTACAGGAGTGCTGACGGAAGTCTCATAGAAAAGTCTCCATCTCCTGTCTGCATTTGTTTGTGGTTAAGACTCTTTAAAAAAAAAAAAAACAACTCAGTTATTTAGCCATGGCATTTTCTGGGCTCTTCTATATTATCCCCTCCCTGCACCACAGCCTAGAAATTTCTCCAGGCAGTAAACTGGGGACATTTGTAGAGCTCACCTCATTTGTTTCCTATCTCTTGGGGATCAAAGATACTTCACTGCCTGATTCCCAGTGTCAGAAAATCACTCTTTCATATATTTTGTCTGGTTTTGGGGGTTATTTTAGGCAGGCGGATAAATCCAATCCCTTTAGTCCATGTTGTAATAAAGCAGAAGGCCTGTGTTCACTTTTAAAACCAAATCCCAAGTAAGATAAAACAAAATAAAATAAACTATACATTAGATAGGTAGATCTGAAATCAGATAAACTTGCCAAGGTATCTGTAGAACATATTTTGGTATTAATCTGGGGATATAATTATTAGGTTACTTTTTTGCTTGACACCAACTTCCTCTTTAAATACAACAAAGCATCAATTGTTTAATGAAGTAAATCATCCTTAAGTCTGTTCTCCTTTTCATTAAAGGCCAATACCCAACCATTTTTCCAACTTAAGAAAGTCACGCACATCCTCATCACGTCCAAATGTAACAGCATCCACTGTGAGTGATCGTCTAGCCTATTCTTCATCCTCCTCCTCATTCTTCCAGTTGCTTTTCACGCTTCTGACGGATGTTCTGCTTACTTGGCAGAGAATAACCACCTCTAAGACTATTTGTAAAAGTGAGTTTTGTGCTTCTTGGTTTTTATTTTTGTTTTGTTTTTCCTTCCAGTTTTTGCTTGGCAGCTATTTCTTACTGTACTCCTTTTGCTTGTATTCTCACTCTTTTTGAGCCATGTGATGTGTTCTTAATCATATTAATATGATCTTTAATTTATACCATCAAATGGAGACATCTTTCATTCTATGGATCTTTCCTTTTCCTATCTCTCATTTCCTTGGGTGGTCTTATATTGTTTTCCTCTCCAGCTAACAGTTGTCATACACACGTGGTTAATATCTGAGCTCCCTGGCGCGCAGGTGGCTCAAGAAATCTCCAAATCCCCAAGTGGTTAGTTGGGCTCAAAGGGAACAGAGAAGGGCACACAGGGCAGTATGGCTAGACCAAAAGGCAGGTAGGGATTGCTGGATGGGCCTTTGCTACTCTACTTTGAGTCACCAAAGCCCACCATATAAATTAGTAGTCCTAATTATTTCTTTTCTCGTTTGCTGCTGCACTGACCCTTGCAAATGCAAGAGACACAGCAAATACGTTTCATTCCAGCTGCCTACTAGACCCACAGACAGCTCTTCAAAATGACTTCACTCTTTCAGGTAAGAGGTATTACACATTACTCCTCAGCTTTTGGAGGAAAGAGATTTAACAGGGTTACCAAGTGTCCTGGTTTGCCTGCAACTGAAAGGGTTCCCAGGACTCAGGATTTTTAGTTTTAAAACCAGCCAGTCCCATGTAAACTAGGATAAGTTTATCAGGCTAGAGCTTCCTGGTTGAATGCCATGTCACTTCAGATTCACCTTAATAATTATCCCCATCTATAAAAGAAAGATGATAAAGCAAAAAATTAATCACAATCACATTCAAAAGTAAATATTCCCAATCACTGATTTCTCTAAGTATTGATAATTTGAATGCATAGTAAGGCAGTTTCACAAACTTTTTAGAGATCTGTAAACATTTTTACCTGTTTCTCAAAATATTTCACAGTTTTAAAAATATTTTTCTGCTTCATTTATTACTATTTTATTTTCAACCATTACTCCTTTTCTTTCATAATTTTTTTTGTGTATCTTTTTTTTAATTTCAACATATTATGGGGGTACAAATGTTTAGGTTACATATGTTGCCTTTCCTCCCCTTCCCCCCAGAGTCAGAGCTTCAAGTGTGTCCATCCCCCAGATGGTGCGCATCACATTCATTATGTATGTATATACCCATCCCCTCCTCCCCCCTCCCATCGGCCCGAGACCCAATAAATGTTATTCCTATGTGTCCACTTAGGTGTTGCTCAGTTAATACCAGTTTGCTGGTGAGTACATGTGGTGCTTATTTTTCCATTCTTGGGATACTTCACTTAGTAGAATGTGTTCCAGCTCTATCCAGGAAAATACAAGAGGTGCTATATCACCGTTGTTTCTTATAGCCGAATAGTACTCCATGGTAGACAGATACCACATTTTATTAATTCACTCATGTATTGATGGGCACTTGAGTTGTTTCCACATCTTTGCAATTGTGAATTATGCTGTTATAAACATTCAAGTGCAGGTGTCTTTTTATAGAGAGTCTTTTGTTCTTTTGGGTAGATGCCCAGTAATGGGATTGCTGGATCAAATGGTAGATCTACTTGTATCGCTTTCAGTTATCTCCAAAAAAAAAAAAAAAAAAAAAAAATTGGGCAAAGGACATGAACAGAAACTTTCCAAAATAATACAGAATAATGGCCAACAAACATGAAAAACTGCTCAACATCTCTAATCATCAGGGAAATGCAAATCAAAACTGCAATGAGATATCACTTATATCCAGTGAGAAAAGCCTTTATTAAAAAGTCCCAAAACAATAAATGTTGGTGTGGATGCGGAGAGATAGGAACACTCCTACACTGCTGGTGGGACTGCAAACTAGTGCAACCGCTATGGAAAGCAATATGGAGATAACTTTTCTTTCATAATTTTAAGAGAGAAATTTTGAAGCCACTTTATTGGCCAAGGTGA
>CAUYRT010064907.1:0-11314 GCA_963574885.1 Lepilemur ruficaudatus | reverse complement strand
TCTCACAATTTTTTGAAAATATTATTTTTTAAAATGTTATATATGTTAATAAATAATGAGTTATTGTTACTTTTTTTTAAATTTTTAATCGAGGTGTACAGTTAATCACATAAGTCAGTTTTAGAGGAATTCCTTTCCCCTATTGAGAGTTATTGTTACTTTTAAATTAATAAATCTCCTTAAATATCCATAGATGACCCATGTAAACAAAAGCTCTTTCGGGTCCTCAATAATGTTTTTAAGAGGTTTTTTTTTTTTATAAGTAATGTTTTTAATGGGGTCCTGAGACCCAAAAGTTTTATAACTGTAGCTTTAGAGCTCCTGTGTGTCAAGCTCTGTGCAAACACTGGAGGTACTAATGCGTTTTTCTCAGATTGAAGAGGGTGATGTAGACAGGAATACAGAGCGGACACACACTAAGGCGGGCCCCAGTGAGTCACACCCTTGTATAATCCCCTCCCCTTGAGTGTGGCGGGAACCTGTGACTTGCTTCTAGCCAATAGCATACATAGCGAAGGTGATAAGATGTCATTCCCATGATTATGTTATGTTATATAAGACTCAGTACTAGGTGACTGAAGTGAGAAAGACTCTCCTGCTTACCTTGAAGAACCCAGGGACTATGATATGAACTTTAGTACCAGAGGCCTCTGGCCTGTAGGTGCAAGGAATTGAAATCTGCCAACAACCTGAATGAGTTTGAAAGCGGATCATCCCCCAGCTGAGCCTTTCATGAGACTGTAGCTCCAGGAAACATCTGGATTGCAACCTGGTGGGACCCTAAAGCAGAGATCTCAGGAAAGCTGTGCCTAGACTTCCGACCTACAGAAGCGGTTAGATAAGAAATGTCTTGTTTAAGCTACTAAATTTGTGGCAATTTGTTATGCAGCAATAGAAACCAAATGTGGAATTGGCTTTGGAATGGAACTGGGCATCAGGCAGAGGCTTCTAGACCCAGCAAAATTCTACCAGTAGAAAGCAGGCTGATAAAATTACTCACTTGCAAACCTGTGTTACCTTCCCTGAAAAAGCGAGGAAGACTCAAAGGATAGAACCAAGAGTCCAAAGGGTAGACTAAAAGTCAAGAAAGAGTATTCCCAGATGTTAAAACTCAATCAATAAAAATCCAACATTTGCCCATATGGATGTCAGAATTATTATACATCAGTGACTCATTTTTACCTTCCATTCCTCCCTTTTAAACTGATATGTCCATAACTGTTATCCTATGTCTGTCCCACCATTGTATGATGGGACTGTTTGGAGTAGACTTGTCTCTTTAGTCTAACACTGTGGTCCCCAATCCCTGGGCCGTGGCCCTGTCCCTGGCCTGTTCTGAACCGGGCCATGCATCACCACATGAGCTCTGCCTCCACCCCTCCACCCCACTCCCCACTCATCCGTGGAAAAATTGTCTTCCATGAAATCAGTCTCTGGTGCCAAAAACTGTTGGGGACTGCTGGTCTAACAGGTCCACCGAAAGGAGTTGTGTTTTCAAGAACTGAACGTAGTGGATTATACCCAGTGTCATCTGCACTAGATATAGGTGATTTAGACGAGGAGATTTTGGACTTTGAGCTGATGCTATAATAAGATGAGAGGAGAACCTTGGGAGGGGGAATTTTTTTTTCCTTTGGAAGGAACGAATTGTTGGGGGCCAGAGGTTAGACAGTGATAGGCAGAATTCTAAATAGCCCCTAAGGTTCCTGCCCTCCTGGTGTATACTTCTTATATAATCCCACCTCTTGAGTGCAGAAGAATCTATGAGTACAATAGGATATCAGTCTTGTGATTAGGTTGTTATATGGAAAAAGTTTTGCAGATGTCATTAATGTACTTTGAATTAGTCAAAAGGAGACCATCTTGGTGGCCTGACCTTATCAGGTGACTCCTTAAAAGAGATCTCCCTGCTGCCTTTGATGAAATGGAAACCACCTTGTGAGAGGGCCACATGGATAGGAATTGAGGGCGACCTCTGGGAGCTGAGAGACAGCAAGAAAACAGGAACTCCAGTCATCCACCCACAGGGAATTGAATTCTACCAACATTCTGTATGACTTTGATGAGATTACATCCCTGACCCAATGTTGGTTTCAGAAGAGACCCTGAGCAGAGGACCCAGCCTAGACTCCTGACCCACAAAAACTGTGAGATAATAAATCTGTGTTGGTCTAAACATCTAAGATTGTGATAATTTGCTATGCAACAATGTTAAATTAATACACTGACATCACAGTAGAACTTTTGAAACAAAGACTGGGGGGAAGACAAGGACAGCCTATTATTTGTCAATATGCTTGTAACTGATCTTCACATAGTTTGTTTTCCAGACTTCATTTTACTCCCTCCTGCCTTTGTAAGTAAAGGGGTGTGTGTGTGTGTGTGTGTTTACTTTTTAAAATCAACAGTATTGAGGTATAATTTACGTACAAAAAAATACCTATTTTAAATATACACTTCAATGAGTTTTGACAAATGTATGCATCCCTGTAACCACTTCCATAATCAAGATATAGAATATTTCTATCACCCCAAAAAGTTTCCTTATGTTCCTCTGCGGTCAACTCCAGGCCCCATATAATTGCTGTCTATCACAATAGATTTTTTCTTCTTTTTTTATTGTGGTAAAATATATATAACAAAATTTGCCATACTACAAATTAGTTTTGAGTGTTTTAGAATTTCATATAAATAGTGCAATAAATTATGTATTGTATGTATTCTTTTGTATATAGCTTTTTTTATTTGACATGTATTTAAGGTTCATCCATATTGTTACACATCAATAGTTCATTCCTTTTTTTTTTTTAAAGACTTGTCAAGTACAGTAGTGAGAAGGGAAAGAGTAGAACAAGGAGTTCAATCTATAACTAACTGTGAACAATCAATTGAGGTAACTCACTACTTTCAGACTAGCCAGTTCATTCCTTTTTATTGCTGTCTGGTATTGCACTCTATGGTACACCACAATTCATTTCACCTCTTGGACATTTGGTGGTTGTTTCCAGTGTTCAGCTGGAAGTTGCCAAGAACGTCATGCACATACCTATTTGCCCAAAGGAAATGAAAATCTCTACCCACAAAAACACTTGTGCATGAATGTTCTTGGCAATTTTAAGTTGTACATATGTATTTTTTGTAGAGACGGGGTCTCACTCTTGCTCAGGCTGGTCTCAAACTCCTGAGCTCAAGCAATCCTCCCGCCTCAGCCTCCCAAAGTGCTAGGATTATAGGCGTGCGCCACTGTGCTGGGCAGATTTTCTTACTATAAAGAAGTTGTGGAATCCATTTAAAGACTTCAAGCTTACGCAAAATAAAATGAAACATTATGACTTATATACAAGATGTTCTATGGGATGTATTCCTGGATATCAGAGAGGTTGCAGCATTGAGAAATGTGTTTTCTTTTATCAGTGAAAAAAGAATGCAATACACACAAAAATTCTCAATTTGTGACTAAACTCATCAGCAATTAATGTATTAATACATTGTTAAGAATAGTGTGCTATGCTGTAAAAACATGTTCATGTTCATTTTCTTAATGTACCACATCCAATGCAATGTGTTCTTGCTTGGATTGACTGAGATGACAGCTAGTATAAAAAGTTGTTGTTATGTAGAGGAAGTGTACATAGGGTAAGATGGGGAAGAGAGGAAGGCTGTGTACTTTTTGCCTCGTATCTTTCTACCAAGATACCTAGTTCTCCGTGTGGTAGCTGTAGTCCCTGTGTTTTGATGCCTTTTTTTTTTTTTGAGACAGAGTCTCACTCTGTTGCCTGGGCTAGAGTGCCCTGGCGCATCAGCCTAGCTCACAGCAACCTCAAACTCCTGAGCTCAGGCGATCCTCCTGCCTCAGCCTCCCGAGTAGCTGGGACTACAGGCATGTGCCACCATGCCCGGCTAATTTTTTCTATGTATTTTTAGTTGTCCAGCTAATTTTTTTTAGTAGAGACGGGGTCTCACTCTTGCTCAGGCTGGTCTCGAACTCATGACCTTGAGCAATCCGCCTGCCTCGGCCTCCCAGAATTTTTTTTTTTTTGATGTTTTAATGAGAAGAACCAGGCCTCCTCTTCCCAATGTCAACAGCCCAATTGACTGCCAATCTGGTCAAATTAGAAGCAAACCAATGACTACTAATTGACTCACCCTACTTCCATTCACTATACCTTCAATGTCTCTTCCTTAACCTGTAAAAGGCTAATTTCTCTTTATAATTATTTCTATTTTTTTTTTTTTGAGACAGTGTCTCACTTTGTTGCCTGGGCTAGAGTGCCATGGTGTCAGCCTAGCTCACAGCAACCTCAAACTCCTGGGCTCAAGTGATTCTTCTGCCTCAGCCTCCCGAGCAGCTGGGACTACAGGCATGTGCTACCAAGCCCAGCTAATTTTTTCTATATGTTTTTAGTTGGCCAATTAATTTCTTTCTATTTTTAGTAGAGTCAGGGTCTCTCTCTTGCTCAGGCTGGTTTTGAACTCCTGATCTTGAGCGATCCACCCACCTCAGCCTCCCAGAGTGCTAGGATTACAGGCGTGAGCCACAGCGCCTGGCCAAATTTCTCTTTATAATTATCTTTATCCTCATCATTATCAAGCCAGGGTACCACAGAATTCTAGCCTTATATTTCACTGTTTACCAATGCCAGCTATCCTGAACTATTAAAGCCCTGATTCCCAGTATGTGCCTTGTGCTTTTCTTTATGCTGCCCTCTGCCTGTATAGATCCTCCTCTCCAATCAAAACCTTTCAGACCATCAAGTTATACTCCTAAATTCACATTTATAACATTAACCCAACCTCCATTTAAAAAATGAACAAGTCTTTATATGTTGACCTTCACTGACAAAATGGTAGGCATTTCTGTGGCAGCCGTTCCACCAAAACTAAGTATAGTCATTTATATCCATGTTGAAGTATCATTGTACTACACACATAACATGGCCTTGATCTAAGTCAATCTATATCATAGCTCCTGTTTATCTTCTGTAGAAAAAAGAACAAGGAAAATGTCTATAATTATTCATATTCCATTATTCATCAGTTTTATAAAACATTTTTACAAACATTTTCAACCCATAACCCCAAAGTAGATCTACTATGGTGCCCAAAGTTATTTTAATAACATGCCATCAACAGTACATAGCAACGCATTTAAAGGGTTTTTTGTCTTACAATATGATTTGTACACTCACATTGAACTTCAGTGCTCAACTTCAGTGCTTAATGGGCTGATAAAAGTGCAACTCCTCACAGCATTAAACATAAGCATTATGAACAAAATGAGTTTAATTGTTATTATTCTTTCATGCAAATCCAAAACACAAAAACAATCTGATGATGTTGAAACTATTTCCGGTACATTAACCATCAGGTTAAGTTTTAAAGATTAGAGAGGTTATACAAAGAAGAAAAAAGTTGTCTATTTCTTGGAATTTCTAGCATCTACTGATTATAACATAACTAGTAAAGCTTAGAAAATCCATTTTGTAACCTATAATATTATGTGTACTAATAAAAAAATGAGCAGCATGAAAAATGCTTTCCAGAATGCTGCCAGCTTATGTAGCTAACTTTAGGATACTTATATTGTGAGGGGAGAGGGAGAAAAAAGGGAAAGGAGAGCTGAGAAACCGGGTGGGAGGTTCAGAAGTGGAAATGGCAACTTCATGGCAGAAGGTCATTTAAATGACATGAAAAACTAATTCTCAGTTTTAAGTTACCTGCAGGATTGTGATGTAAACCCCATTCATCTCACAAGACTTTAAGTAAATCTACTATAAACAGAAAGACTGTGTGAATATTTCCCCCCTGTAGAATTAGAAAGAGGAGTTATATTTCATGGCTCCTAATTTTATATACTCTAATAGAGATGACTTTACTGTGCCTTTGATTGCATTTGGGTCTAAGGTAGCCCTCCACAGAAATTTACATGCGGTTGATAGAGATCAATATTTCTTCATATATATATATATATATATATATAAATTCTGCAACAATAGTTTTTAAATTTTTATTGCACCACTGTATAATTGTATAGTCTCTAGGCTCTAGAAAAGCTCCCATTTAGCTTTTAGGACCAAGATTGATTATAAATATGAGCATCCCTAAATCAGTGTGCCGAATAGACTACACAGCTTAGAACTGATTCTGGTTATGAATTCAAATAAAAACAAAGTTCTGTTTCTCTTCAATTACAATTTGTGAGAAATAAAATTATGTTCTCCTTACAGGTCCTTTAAGGACTCCTATGAGTTGCTTTACTTGGTGAATAATAATGAATAATTTGGACATACTTAACAAACTGATTTGTCTACATATCCGTAGATTTCAGAAGTATGAGTAGAAAGCACTTTGAGAGGCTGAGACAGGAGGATTCGTTGAGGCCAGGAGTTCAAGACCAGCCTGGACAATACAGTGAGACCCGTGTTTCTACCAAAAAAAAAAGAAAATTATCTGGGTGTGGTGGTGCCCATCTTGTCCCAGTTACTTCAGAGCCTGAGGCGGTAGTATCACTTGAACCCAGGAGTTCAAGGTTGTAGTGAGCTGGGATCATACCACTGTACTCCAACCTCCTGACAAAGTCATGGTCACTCTTAGAGTAATGCCAAGGTAACAATAGTAAAGCTGAGATTTAGATCCCTAGTTGACCCATGGGTCAATTTCTTGATTGATTCAGAACGTAGAGGAAGCTGGAGTATGATTAAGTGAGGCTCTATTTTCTAAACCTCAATATTTCACCTCATTTGGAAAACACTTATCTTTTAAAATTTAGCTAAGGCATTTCCTCCACAAGGAGACTTCCCTGCCCACCAGCATTCTCCCTTTTGAGTTCAAGGTTCCTGCTCTGTCACCGCTTTCTAGTGGAGCACTGACCACAGTATGTTGAAATTATCAGATCCTTCACTAGATGGTCAGCCCAGGGGGCATTTCTTGGCACAGTGCCAGCCACCTATGCTGCTTCATAAATATCTATTGTGGAATGGAAATAATTCAATGCTCAATTCAGTATTTATTTTCATTGGCCCAATCATCTTCTAAGATGTTGTTTCTTTGGTTGGTAGTTTCCTTTTGATTTTCATCTTTCTATGACAGCAAAAAAGGAAATATACTGCTTTACAGTTAAATTACAAACTTTAATCAAAGTACATGTTTATAGAGGACCCTATACAGAAATAATATAATAGAAGCCTAGTCTAATAAGAAGAAAAACAACAGAATTGAATATAATTTTTAAACAATCCACATTATTACCAGAACCAAGTTTCTTTTCTAAGCTTATAGTCAAACTCTTCCTTTAGCTAATCTCCATTATTTGGTGTTATGGACTGAATGTTCCCAAAATGACCACCCCCCCCAAATTCATATGTTGAAATCTTAACCCATAATGTGATGGTATTGGGAAGTGGGAGCTTTGGAAGGTAATTAGGTCATGGGACAGAGCCCTCGTGAATGGGATTAGTGCCGTTATGAGGGGATGAAGGGACCAAGCTTTCTCTCTCCGTCATGTGAAGAAACAAGGAGAAGACGTTGTCTGCAAACCCAGAAGTGGGCCCCAGCAGACACCAAATCTGCCAACACCTTGATCTTGGACTTCCGAGCCTCCAGAACCGTGAGAAATAAATCTTTGTTGTTCAAGTAACTCAGTCTATGGTAATTTGTCATAGTACTAACCGACTAAAACACTTGGGTATCTCTCAGGGTTCATTTCAGCTAAGGTTGTGAGAGAGGTAGCTCTCACTAATGCATGCTCATTTAGGAAACCTGCCCTGAAGGCTCAGGTTGGGATGATCTAACATAAAATATGAGCCATGGGCCATGCAGAAAATTAAAATTCACTCAGTAGTGAAGGGACCTTGAGGGTGACATCAAAATATGGGCAGCCATCCTCTAGAACAGCTGAAACTGAGGCAGGACCAGAGACCCATGTGACTGTCAACCAAGCACCAGCTGTCAAACTTGGTTGTCTATGACTCAGGAGCCTTTGACATTCCTGATGCCCAGGCTGCATCCCAGACCCATGGAACCAGACTCTCTGGGGGCACAGCCTAAGCACCAATGGTTTTTAAAACTCCCAATGTGATTCTAACATATAGCCAAAATTGAGGACAAGGAGAGAGATGCTCTAGGTATTTATAGAAACAGCAGAGATTTCCAATATACAGTCACAATGGCAAGTGCTAGAAATTGTAGGTATTGGATTGTTAATGAGCTTCTGCTTATGTGATCAACCCTGCCCAGCAGCTCCAAGGTCACAAACAGCAGGGATTTGCTTATTTATTGACTACTAATTCTTCTCTAAAACAATTCCAGGGAGACAAGCAGAAAGTTGTGCAAATATAGAGATAATATTGTTTATTAAGAAAACTTAAAAGTCAGGTTTGCCCTCTTAATTGTGTTTTAGAGAACAGGTCTCCCCAACTCCTACTTCCTTCTCCTGGGTGTCTGGGCAGACTTGTAGGACCTAAGACCTAAAGGACTTAGTCCTCTTAAAATAAAGACAAAGTTGTTATCATCACTGTTGCCATAAATCAGCTTAATTGCCCCTATTTCTTTGGGACATGGGCAGGAAAATACCCTCCTGGCAATGAGGCTTTTTTTTGTTTTTTTGAGACAGAGTCTCACTCTGTTACCCCAGCTAGAGTGCAATAGCATCATCATAACTCACTGCAACCTCAAACTCCTGGGCTCAAGAGCTTGCCTCAGCCTTCCAAGTAGCTGAAATTACGGTCGTGTGCCAACACACTTGGCTAATTTTTCTATTTTTAGTAGAGATGGGGTCTTGCTCTTGCTCAGGCTGGTTTGGAACTGCTGAGCTCAAGTGATCCTCCTGCCTCAGCCTCCCAGAGTGTTAGGGTTACAGTCATGAGCCACCGCACCCGGCCTCATTTTTTCATTTTAATAGTATTTATCTTGCAGGATTGGTGGGAGGAAGATGGCTAGTCTGGTTTCTCTCTGTGGATGCTCCTCTCCACCACCAGGCCAGCTATTGTCAGCTCACTCTACCCTGTGTACCTGGGTGGAGAACTTGGGATTTTACCTAATGATTAATTCAGATAGACTAGCAGAGGCTTGTAGTTCATTTTTCTTGTCTCCTACTTCAGAATATAGGATAATAGATACAAGCACTATGCCCCAACGGACTCCACAGTCTCATAGAACATACTTAAAAAGTAATGATTTTAGGGCCGGGCGCGGTGGCTCATGCCTGTAATCCTAGCATTCTGGGAGGCCAAGGCAGATCAATCAAGGTCAGGAGTTCCAAACCAGCCTGAGCAAGAGCTAGACTCTGTCTCTACTAAAAATAGAAAGAAATTAATTGGCCAACTAAAAATATATAGAAAAAATTAGCCGGGAATGGTAGTGCATGCCTGTAGTCCCAGCTACTCAGGAAGCTGAGGCAGAAGGATCGCTTGAGCCCAGGAGTTTGAGGTTGCTGTGAGCTCGGGTGATGCCACGGCACTCACTCTAGCCCAGGCAAGAGAGCGAGACTCTGTCTCAAAACAAACAAACAAACAAACAAACAAAAAACCCCCCCAAAAAACAGTGCATGTTATATGATTCCATTTACATGAGTCCAGAATAAGGAAATCCACTGAGACAGAAAGTAGATTGGTGCTAGTCAGGGGCTGGGGAAAGGGTGGGAGTAGGATGTGTCTGCTAGTGGGCATGGGGTTTCTTTTTGAAGTAATAAAAATCTTCTGAAGTTACATAGTGGTGACAACTGCACAATTCTCTGAATATGACAAAAAGCACTTACTTTTATGCTTTAAAGTGGTAAATTTTATGGGATGTTAATCATAGCTCAGAAACACTGTTATAAAACAAACTGTTCGTGTGAATGTTGATGTGCCTTCAGTGGTGCCCAGAAGGAGGATGCCACAGGCCAGGGGGACATTCTACAGATGACTGCTACTCACTTTAGCAGTGATGGATGGGCATTACCCCAGGCAGCACTATACGCCCAGGCAGCACTATACGATATAAGATTATTGTGATGTTTTTCAAGTCAAGTAACTACAAGAGCTTGTTTAGAGTGACCAGGTTTTCTACAGGGGTCCTGAACCAAATCCCTGCGCTATTGCTACCCTAAGCTGGGGCCTAACTACCTAAACCTGTTGTGAGAGTGACCAGATGTGCCCAAATCTCTTGGCTCACTGTGATTCCACAGTGCCTGTCGCATAGCGGGCATTTAATAAATCTTTGGTGAGTAAATGAATGACTGAGACTCTTCCTGGATTTTCTGGGTTAGAAGGAAGTCTCTGAAATCAAAGAGCGGTTTTTATTTATTTTTTTTACACCAAGAGCAACTCTGAAATAATAGGTTGACGTAATATTTTTTGTAGAACATTCAAATGTAATGAATTATGTTAATATTACATTTATTAAAAAAACAAAGTTCTCAGAATACAAAAGTAATGCCTTCCCCTTCCTTTCCTCACCACACGGATATTGCTTAGTCCTTTTAAATCAAGGGTGGGGCGCGGGTGTGTGTGTGCGTGGGTTGTTCAAGTTTTTCCTTAGAACAACAGTGACATCCTGTGGCCAATTCTTAGAATAGCGAATATTATGCAGAGTGGGTATGGATTCTCTACTTGAAAGCAAAAATTATTATCAATCAAATTAATCAGATTTTGGATTAAATACAAAGAATTTATGAAGTGCCTACTATGCATGGGAAAGACACCGGTGCTTTCTTTTTTTTTCCATGTCAGAAGGGTAATATGCCGACATCGTAATAAGGTTTGAGGGAGGCATATGTCACACATATGCATGAAAACCCAATCATCATGCTTATGAACTACAAAAGGATCTACACTGGTGCTTTCATAATTATTATTTCCCTATATTATTTTATATGCTTCCCAGAGGACTAAGGGCTAAACTAATTCTGCATATATTTATGTTGGGGAGCAGCTATGGCATTGTGGAACCCTTAAGATTGTATGGAAAATGTGTGTATGTGTATTTCTAGGGAAATGGGCCCTTGCTTTTATAACATGCTTTCATGGAATACAGGATTCCCACAATACTTGACATTTGCTACCTTAGAGCATTTTTTTTTAGGAGACAAGGTCTCACTCTGTTGCCCAGGCTGGAATGAAGTGGTGCGATCATAGATCACTGTAACCTTGAATTCCTGGGCTTAAGCAATCCTCCTGCCTCAGCCTCCTGAGTAGCCAGGACTATAGGAGCATACCACCATGTCTGGCTAGTTTTAAATTATTTTTTGTAGAGATGGGAGTCTCACTATGTTGCCCAGGCTGGTCTCAGATTCCTGGCTTCAAGCAATTCTCCAGCCTCAACCTCCCAAAGTGCT
>CAUYRT010064906.1:0-26111 GCA_963574885.1 Lepilemur ruficaudatus | reverse complement strand
GACTTAAAATCTGGAATTCAAAATGATGTAAATGCATCATTGCGCTAAATTTTTCTATAATGTGATAGACAATTTCACAGAATTTATATGCACATTACCATTGACTAAGTCTGCAGTCTCTAATCCCTGGGCTGCGGACCAGTACTGGTCCATGGCCTGTTAGCGACCAGGGCCACAGAGCTCTGCCGCCCGACAACCACCACCCCTCTTCTCCCCACAGACCCCCCATCTGTGGAAAAATTAAAAATTAAAATTAGGAAAAGGTACACACAGCAGGAGATGGGCAGTGGGCAAGGGAAGCTTCATCTGTATTTACAGCCTCTCCCATAACTCCCATCACCATTTGAGCTCTGCCTCCAGGCCCCTCCTGGAAAAATTGTCTTTCATGAAACGGATCCCTGGTGCCAAAAAGGTTGGGGACCGCTGGACTAAGTGGTAGAAAGTTGAAGAAATGGCAGATCAAAAGTGGAAAAACTAAACTTTTATCCTCATGTTTCTAAGAACATGGTCATTTTTTTTCTCTTTATTTTTAAATTTCAGATTATTATGGGGATACACAGTTTTGGTTACATAATTTGCTTTTGTACAGTTTGAGTCAAAGATCTAAGTGTGCCCTTCACCCAGATAGTGTGCATTGTACCTATTAGATGTGAATTTACCCATCCCATCATCCCCCACCACCTGCTGTATTTCCATTGAGTTTTGCTTCCATATGTGCACATAAGTGTTGATTGATTAGTTTCAGTTCAGTACAGAGTGCATGGGGTGTTTGTCTTTCTATTCTTGCAATACATCACTTAGAAAAATGGTCTCCGGTTCCATCCAGGTTGTTACAAAAGATACTAGAGCACCATTTTTTTTTATGGCTGAGTAGTACTTCATGGTATATATATCCCAATTTTATTAATCCACTCATGTATTGATGGGCATTTGGATTGTTTCCACATCTTTGTGATTGTGAATTGTGCTGCTATAAACATTCAAGTGTCTTTTTTTATAAAATGTCTTTTTTTTCCTTTCGGGAACTACCCAGTGGTGGGATTGCTGAATCAAATGGTAGGTCTACTTTTAGTTCTTTGAGGTATCTCCATACTCCTTTCCATAGAGGTTGTGCTAGTTTGTAGTCCCCCCAACAGTGTATAATTGTTCCTTTCTTTCTGCATCCACACCAGTATATGTTGCTTTGGGACTTTTTGGTAAGAGCCAGTCTCACTGGAGTTAGGTAATATCTCATTCTGGTTTTGATTTGCATTTCCCCGATGATTAGAGCCGTTGAGCATTTTCTCATGTGTTTGTTGGCTGTTAGTCTACCTTTTTTGGAAAAGCTTTTGTTCATGTTTTTTGCCCACTTTTTTATAAGTTTGTTTGATTTTTTTCTTGCTGATTTGCTTGAGTTCTTTGTAGATTCTGGTTAACACCCCTTTGTCGGATTTAGAGCATGCAAATATTTTCTCCTATTCTGTAGGTTTGCTCTACTGATTGTGTCCTTGGCTGTGCAGAAGCTTTTTAATTTGATCAGGTCCCATTTATTTATTTTTGTTGTTGCTCTGATTGCTTTTGGGGTCTTCTTCATAAATTTTTCCCCTAGGCCAATGTCCATAAGAGTTTTTCCAACATTTTCTTCTAGAATTCTTATAGTTTCATGCCTTAGGTTTAAGTCTATTATCCATCGTGAATTAATTTTTGTGGGTGGTGAGAGGTGTGGATCCTGTTTCAGTCTTCTACATGCGGCTACTCAATTTTCCCAACACCATTTATTGAATAGGGAATCTTTTCTCCAGTGTATATTTTTGTCTGCTTTGTCAAAGATCAGATGGCAGTATGAGGATGGATTCGTATCTGGGTTCTCTGTTCTGATCCATAGGTCTATGTCTTTGTTTTTGTGCTAGTACCATGCTATTTTGTTTACTATAGCCTTGTAGTGTAGCTTAAAGTCTGGTAAAGTGATGCCTCCTGATTCATTCTTATTACCTAAGGTTGCATTGATTAGTTGGGATCTTTTCTGCTTCCATACACAGCATAGAACTATTCTAGATCTGTGAAAAGTGATGGTATTTTAATGGGGATTGCATTCTGTGATTTAGAATAAAATATCACAGAAATTGTTCTATCTTTTTTATTTTTCAAAAATTAGATTGCATTCTTTCAAATTTACCTCTTGCTGTATAAACTGAAAAAATTATCTAATTATTATCTCTATACTCTACATCCTGAGAAGTTTGCTTCTAAAAAGAGATAGTTGCCTGAAACAATCAATGAAGAACTGGGCATGTCTTTCAAAGACTCCAAAGACCTAAGATAAATTCCACTGGATTGAGCTATCAAGGAATAACTTAAGATATTTAAAAAATTTAAAAATATGTGCTATCCAATATTTAAGAGAGAACACTAATATTGAGTGATGAATTATTAATACAAGAATATTTCATTTTAGAAATGAGCTTATCTCTTAGGAAGTGGAATCTAATTTTCAAAATATTAAAATTTTGAATGGCTTCAACAATCCAAGCAATGACATAGTTGATCTTGGTGAGGTACCAAGAGCAAGACTTTTTCCTCTTGTGTATAACCTATGTGAAATAAAAACACCTGTTTGAAGAAAATTAGAATCAAGTGTTTTTAACATCTAATCAGATTAATTTAATGGTTAAATATGTTGCTTAATTTCTATGAAAACAAATACTTGGGAAATATTCTTCTCCAACATATTTTTAAAAAAGGATTCCCGCCCCCCCCCCAAATGGCTGTTGAATTTATTTGCTTGATCAATAATGGTCCTGGCAAAAATTAATTAACCAACGCTGAGACATTTGCAATGAAATACTAATTTTAAAAATCCATGACACCTTGATAGAAATTAGAGTTTACACAAACAAAAAAGGAACCTTCGATATTGCCAGCAGCTGTGAAGTGAGCGCACTAGGACCCACAGGACATCGAGAAGGCGTTTGCACGTTTGTCTGACACCTGACCGTAGTTTCAGTCACCAGAATATCTTCTCTCCGGACTTAAAAAAATAGTATGCTGATTTCTATAACAAAGCTTTTCTTCGTACAAAAATCAAATAATGGCCAACAAGTCACACCAGTGCAATAGGTAGAGGATAAAAAACCGCATCAAACAGGTGTTGAAAATAAATACTAACTAGGAGGAGGAGCGAGCCCTTGTGTGGGTTGTTTCCGTCCCGTGAGTGTGTGGGGGTTTCTTCCGAGCCACGAGGCCTGGCCAGTCTCACGGCGCCACTCACTCTGACAGTCGCCGCCGGAGCCCGGCCTCCCAGAGCCTCCGAGCACCCCCTGATCCATGGACTAGAAGTGGGGGAGCGGAGCGGTGAGTCACAGCTGTCGTTAAAGGAAAGGGATCTGTTTCTATTGCTCAGTCTTGTCAATCGGGAGTCCACCAGTAGGTTCACTGAGACAATATGGGTAATTTCAAACTTTCGTTTAAAAGCGTATATATGGCTTATTCAGGCAAGGAGACGTGTACATTCTAGCCCAAGCAAGCAACCGGAGTCACTCTGTCCTAATGGAAGGTCAGTCGTGTGACAGATGTCTGGTTGGGACACACCCTGTGTGTGGGTGCACCAGGTCGGGGCGGCCACCTCCCCGCCCACCCAGGGAGAAGTCTCTGCCAGCGGGGCAGTGAGTCGCCGGCCTCCTGCACGCGCGGCCTGCACTGCCCCGCGGCTGGCGGGCAGGCTCCACAGGCAGCCTCTGTCTGCGACCACACGAGGCCGCCCTGGCTACTCGGGCTCAGGGACCGTGGTTTGGAACTGTCAAAACAGAGAGCTGTGGGTGGGTAACGGGAACCCCAGTAGGAGTCGTTCTGGCCAGTCAGGAAACATGAGGCAGCTCCCCTGTTGTGTAATCTGCACCAAGAAGGTGTGAAAGGCACAAGCAAGAGTGACAGGTCCGCGGAGGTCGTGGGGGCAGGACACGGGCGGGCCACAGGCAGCCGCAGCGCTGACCTGGCTGGGTTCCCCCTTGAATGAGAAAGAGATCCTGATTCTGCTGTGATTAAAAAAGCAAAGAAAGACGGTTTTTGGTTTAAAAAGAATCCCCTCAAGAGTTAAAACCGTTATTTTAACAAACAAAATTAATCTTCAAATAAGCTGACACTATCTGGAAAACTCATCTGTCCCCTACCAGCCCGCAGCGCACCCTCTGCTTCTACCAGGGATTGTTTTGATGAAGCTTGCCCATACCTCCCAGTTAAAACATTCTTAAAAATATGTTTAATAGCTGAATTCCTGGAAGCAAAAAACAGGGGCCAGTGATACAAATGGGATTCAACTGTTCAAAAATTCAAAATAGATAAAATTTATAATTATTTTATAAACACTGACATTTTATGAAATATAGTTTATAACATTTTTAAAAATTAAAGCTGGATTAAACATTGAATCTAGGGAAATTCATGTCTAAAATACCTGTTTACCTGATCTACCTCTCTAAACACATGAACGTACTATTATTTTCTATAAGGGACTAGATAATTTCACAGCTTACAAGAATGACATTTAATAAAATTAAGATAAGTGAATTTGGATATTGAGAAGTACTTGGTGATTTGAAGTACTTGGTGATTTTGTAAGGAAAAAAATAAGAGATTCTGATGCTCACTTTGATGGAGTCTTATCAATTTCCTTAAAGAATTTCTCAAAAGAAATGTGAGCTGCAGATTTTCTTCTCTTGGTAAAGGGGCCTGCAATAATCATGTAGCCACAACGCTATAGGGTTGTGAAGCCCTCCCTGAATCCGAATTACTGATAAGCTTTTTAACCTTGATTTTTAAACTTATAATTTAAAATGCTTGTTTATTTTATTCATTACTAAATCGGGGCTTTCAGACAAAATCTTCAGTGGTAGAAATCTGGCAATTCTTTTTGATGAGTTTGGACTGTGTTATTTTTCCTCACAATTGAAAACAGAGCCAATCAGCTTAGAATTCATCACTTTTGGCATGACTAACCATTTCCATTTTGTCTCAATTGTATTATCTCCAAAACAATGCCTTTATTTTCCATTTTCTGGTCTTTTTTTTAATGAAATAAAGGCAAGGCACAATAAAACATTATTATGATTGCTCAAACAATCGCTGCATAGACAAAAATGTATTTTATATGAGAATGCAGCCATGCAAAGCAGGCAAGCGGGTAGTCTCATTGTTCAATAGCTTGAAATATTTGTTCATTATCAGTTGATGTTATAAAGGTCATAATTTAGCAAAGGAAAGAAAATTTAAGAGTATGAGTGTAGAAGGACTAAAACCATATGTGGCATGCATGTCGGGTATATGAAAGATTAATTTTAGGTGATAAAGGGTATCCTAAATGTAAGTCTGTGTCCATAGTATAAAATCCTTGATCAAGGTCTGTATATTCTTCTTTGTACATTTGGTAGCATTTATTCAATCACTTTGAGTAGCTTGGTGTTCAGAAATGTTTATTTAATGTATGTATAATTAAATGAATAAATGAATGAATAATTTTTTTTTTTTGAAACGCCAGAGTGTTAGGAAACTCAATAACTGAACAAGATAGGAAGACACGTTAAACTTAGAAAATGCAGAGGGGATATTAAGAGTGAGCATACATAGTCAGAGGATGAAAGAGCGATAGAGCTTTTTTAGGAGAGAATGTGGTGCCGCAGTAAGAGCATATTTTGCAGTGATACACACCTGTGTTCAGATTCAACTTATGACATTTCAAGCATTGAGAATTTCAATACATGACTTATACTCCCTGCTTTTTCATTCTTTTAATGGGAATACTTATATTTTTCTCATAAGCTACCACTTATTACCTCAATACTCCATGTTTGGTAGACGTTTAGAAACTCTAAATTTCTTTTTTCTTATTTTGAGAACTTGTATTTATCCTATGCCTATGACATCTGTGACCTAGTGCTTCAAAGTTATACTTTTGAGTCCAGAATTTAATATTGCCTCAGTTGCCTAATTCCTTTTTCGAATTTGGTCATTGATGTTGTCTTGCTGGTGGGAGCTTGGAAGAAGCGATCTACGCCACCAACAATCTCCATGGTGGCTTAGTGCTGTGGGCTTACATGTAACTGTGATTGATGAGTGGTCCTTCAGCAGGTGCAAAATTTGGCTGCATTATTCTGTTTGGAAATGCACTAGTACTCTGCTTCACAGTGAACACTAATATTGATTCAAAATGCAGTTCAAGTTATCAATATGGGTTTTGAAATTCCTATAAGATATGGGTCAGAATATCATACCTATAGTTTTTTTCCCTTTTAATTAGCTTAATGGTTGAAATTCACAATAATCTTTATTTAATTTTCACATATGTAGATGGAAAATCTATATCCCTAGAGTTCTTTACTTGTTCTGATTATTTTGGTTTGTGATGTTAGTTCACAGTGTAAGTAAGGCACATTACTTTCTGATAGATGAATGAGCGTCTCACTGATTATCACAAGTAAACAATTATTTATAGATTGTCCACATGGCACGAAAAACTGTGCTTAACATTACTGCCTGGTGCTGGTTTATATTTGTTATTGTTTTTAAAGTTTCTATTTGCTTTGAAATTAACTAATGGTATATTTTAATATACTCATACCTGAAGCTGTTATTTTATTGGGACCTGAAACAAGAATGTTTTTTTAACCTAATAGATATAACATACTGGTTTCTTATGCAGAAATTATTGAAGCAGTGTTATGAACATGTAAAATTATATACTTGTTGCACTAATACAGGAAATTAAACTGTTGGATTGTTAAAGAAAACGCATAGGATCAAAAATGGCAATGCACATAAATCTATAGTTTATTGCAGGAAAAATTATACGATACAGCAACAGCATTAATTAAGGATATGCATCATATTTACAGGCTGTTTCACAGCAAGGGGTCAGGAAAGGTCAGGTTCAGGCTCCAATTGCCCTCTTTATTAAAGACCATACAGGATGTACTTCCTATCTCAGATCAGGAACTGCATGTATGTACACAGAACAGCTTGGAACCAGGGATCTCCAAAAGAGACTTGTCCCAGATGACTGTATGCTCATGTAGGAAGATTTTTGCTGTATAACCAGGCCCTTTAACAGTTTCGTGAAAACCAAATGCACATCATCAATCTCACTGTTATCAATAAGCAATGCTGACAAGCTGGTACAAATTTCCCCAAAACTCCCTGGACACATGGTTATAAAGCAACACTATTAATCAATACCTTTTATGCCTCAACCAGGTGTCTGTGTTGTGTGGGTACGTTTCTTATTTTAGTGACATAGTTTAGGCCTATTCCAAGTCTAGTGCTTGGAATTAGATTTCGTAGCTTGCCTTTTCTAAAACAAGTTTCAGAAAACTTAATTCTAGGTAATGACAACAAGTTGAACATATCCATTTATCTTCACTGTTTTCTGAAATATCATCAGAATGATACTAAGGGAAACTTTTTAAAAGGAATGAATACACAAAGACAAAAAAAAAAAAAAAAACAGAAGAGGAAGCAACAGCAACCCAATTTTGGAACCCAAAAAGTACATGGACAAATTGTAACTAACCTAGCAGTCCTAAATAATAAATCCTACGATAATTACACAGAAAGCTAAGAAGCTATATAGCTTACTTCATAGACCTGCAAAAGGCATCAAATGGTGCCAAGGGGTACCTTTGGAAGTAAGTGTAAAGCAGGGCTGAAACCAGGAGAATTGGTCAAAATTCTCTTTAAGAATAAGTTAAATCCCTTGATCTCCTGCTTTCTCCGCCTGCCAAAATATTGTACAGAAACAGTATTTGGTAATCTGAAAGCCAGTGTTAGATTGGTATTTAAATCATCAGGCTAAGGTGCCTTCCTCAAGCTCGCATAGCTAGTTAGTGACTCAAGTTTCAGTAGCACTATGTTCTGCCTGCCTTTCTTCTCACATTGAAACTACCTGATAACCTAGAATGACGGTGTGGGGGATCCTGTAGATAACAGGATAAGGCAACTCAAGGTTTGGAATGGGACAATGTAATGAGAAATAATTGATTTGTGGGATACAGTAGATGAGAATTTTATAGCAAAAAGGGCAATTATTAAGTTATTGCAATACTTTAGGGAGAAAGTGAACTGGATTGCCCCAGACTATAGTGATAAGTTATTGAGAATGCAAGCACAAGGACAGATTTAAAAACTTGAAGAAAAAACAACCTTTCTTCTCTGAGTTGTGTTTGGACTGATAAACCTTCTTACTTAGGCTTAAGGAGCTTTTTAAAATATTTGCATTGTAAGATCATTGCACTTTTTGTGTCATCATTTTCTTACTTTCCAGATAATACGTTACTAAAACTTTTATTCAGGTGCTTTTTAAAAAATTTACTTGTGTCAGTTAACATCAGTTACTATATTATAATTGAATACAATTTAGCATATGATCCTATTTATATTGGATAATAAATATTACACACTACAATTCCACAAATAATTTAGGTAATTACAATAATTAGTCCACTAGTGACCCTCAAAAATGACTTATACACAATGCACAAAAGAACTTAATGATAGCATGGGCCATTTGACATTTGACTGCTTTTGAGATTAGTATGGATGGACAACTAACCATCTGGTATCTCCTCCTAGTCTTCTTCTAAGAGGAATAATAAGTTGGAAAGTAAGGGGACTCCATTCACTTTTAAATAGTCCCTGCAAGGTGATTTAACCATGCTTTATAATTCATTATGTTAAAAACAGTTGATGAAGCATTAAGCAGTCATTTCTGAAGTTAGTTTTAAAGGAGGTCATGAGCTGATTCATTCAAGTTTGCAATTCCCTCTGACATCAGCTTTGAACTAAAGATGTTTTGGGGTACACACATACACACACAAACACACACTAACAGTCTAATATTGAAGTGCATTTTCTCTTATTTAGATGCTTCTTAAAGGAAAAAGTTGAAATGGACAGTAAAATAATAAAAAGAAGTTTACTATCCTTAAATGAAAGATGATTATGTCTCTTATGTCTCTTTCTCTTTTTTTTTTTTTTTTTTTGAAGCAGAGTCTCACTTTGTTGCCCAGGCTAGAGTGCCGTGGCCATGTCTCTTTCTTAACGAAAAGGTTACTATTTTAAGGTGACATTTTTTATAAGGAATTTATAAATTGATTACAAAAACCAGATAAGATATGCTGAATAAGGCGAATACAGAGATGTTTTAACAACCGGGAGTATTTCAGTATAATCAAAAGTTTATTTGTATAAACTAATTCTGAAATCATCTCTTAAGAATTACATGTTACAGATATGAGATTGCTTTTCTTTGATTATGGCAAAATAGTTTTCTTAGAACTATTTTCTTTTAAGTTCCAAGTGATTGTATTCTGTAATTTTATTGTTTTACTATTTGTCCTTAGTTCATGTTCTCGCTTTATTAGATTATCTGTTGACATTCTAATACTATTACTTTCTTGGTAGACTCATGCTTTTTATTTCTTCTTTTGTATTTTAACTTTAGGTGTAAATTGTAGCTTTGCTTACATAACTGGGTGTGGAGAAAAAAGACTGTGTGGCGGGCCCACAAGGTCAGCTACACCTCCCCACGGAGCCAAGTCCCTCAGATAGGGGTCACCACAGAAGATAAGAAAATTGATAGGAAATAGAATAAAAGAATACACAGAGACTAAGGTATAGTTTATAGTTTTATATAAAAAGATCAGAATAATCACAGTGGGGTACTTAGGGGACTAGGCATATCCCCGTGAATGTCTAGCAATATAGTTAGATTCACATAGGTTTTTATAATCACAGATCTCAATTACTAGTTATCAGGGTAAAACATTTGCATATCAGGGAATGCAGTTGCTAGGGGAGCAGGATTACACAGGTAGTGGGTTAGGGTCAAAAGTCTTCTCAAAGGGCTACTAATAAGTCTTTATCTAGGTGAACAAACAGGTACAAAGTCTTTCAAGGGCTAACTTCTAAGTTCTAAGAAGTATAACAAAAGAGGTATAGTGACTCTATATTTCTTTGATTTAGTTATTGTGTACTTAAAGGTAAACAGTCAGTCAGTCAGGAGTGAACAGGAAGCCTGATTTTCTACAAACAGGTTGTTTATAACACAGAGGCATGTGTCAGAGCAATTTGGAAAGCATCCCTACCGGAGATTTGAGAGCTTTCCCATGATAACAGCCTCTGATAAGTGAACCATTGAGTTCACATATTCTTTCAGGGCAAAACCCTGCAAACTCCTGTTTCTATCTTTAATATAGCAATATCGGGTGATACAATAAAATAATGATCTTATGAGCCACATTTCCTTAATTCCTCAATCATATTTCCCCAACAACAGGGTCTCTAGGTCAAGCTTCATTCTCTTTAAGTAGCCCAAAATACTTCTCTTTCTCTTTAGAAAGAGAGAAACTTCTAGGTCTGTTTTCTCTAGAACCTTCTCAAAAGGAAAAAAAAATGAAAAATAGTATAGCTGATTTTATTCTGAAAGTCACCTGGCTTTACCTGTCTTTCTAATGACCACTATGCTGATTTTTACCATCTATTCACTTAATATATATGTTTTATTTGTATACATATAACCACTTCTCAATATTCTATCCATCTTCCCCAGCTTGACTTCTTTAACTGTTGATAAAACCAGGTGCAGTGGCATGCCCCTGTAGTCCCAGCTACTTGGAGGCTGAGGCTGGAGGATCCCTTAAGCCCAGGAGTTCGAGTCCAACCTGGAAGCCTGGGCAATGTGGTGAGATGCCCTCTCTAAAAAAAAAGAAAAGGAAAGAGAAGTCATTATTGATACTTATCTTGTAAGTATCAATCTTACTTGTATCTTGTAAGTTCTCTGCTTATCTTGTAATTACTTACAGTTTTAATAGATAGGCATAATAGGAAGTATATTATTCTAGTTTATCTTTAAGAACCATAGGGTTTTAGAGATCATCTAATAATTTAACACCTTCATTTTAGAGATGAAAAAATGAGGGCTCACAGAAATTTTGAATTTTAATCAGTGTTCTACAGCTAAATGGTAGCAGATACTGATTCATTGGTTAATTTGTTGGGGAAAAACATTAGAGAATAAAACATTTTGATTTTTAAAAAAACTAGGTATTTTAGGGTTTACCAAGAAAGACAGGATTACCATCCAGATGGCATTTGCTCTAATGGTTATGAACAAAGATGCTAATTTAGTGGCATTCGAATTCCTCTCTCTCAGACTACTGCAGCACTGTGAGCACAGTGTTAGGTAAGGAATGTTTATATGTAAAATCAGGTTAGATAAGTCTGACAAGTCAATCTGATTATTGCTTACTGTTGATTGGTAATTAGTTTTTCTAGTCCTTTTTTCAGGTATAGAAATTGTCTTCATTTGGCTGTTCTTAATCTACTTTTAAAATATAAATACTTGCCCGAGTAGATCACCAGTAAATATAAAAGAAAAAAAAAAGAAAACATAAATATTTACCAGTAATTATTTCCTTTTTTGTTGTTTCTCAGCCATTAGTCTATCACAAAGTCTATAAACTAGTGGATGCAGGCTATGTAGTAATTTTAGTTTTCCTTAAATCAATCTATAGTAATTTTTACAGTTCTCCACTTTCCCTAAAGGTATCATATTCTGTAATGCATCCTGAATTTGGCCCAAGAAGCCCAGCCCATTGTAACTTCTGTTTGTAGCTACAATGGAGATAGAGTTTGTAGCTACAATTGTGATAGAGTTCTACCTGGAAATCCCTTCCTCACACAGTAGGGCTATGGTAGGAACAGCAGAACTTCTGCAGTTCCTCTCCAGCTGTCCAGGCTTTACTTTCCCTCTTACTTCCTGTACCCCTCTTCTGTGGATAGAATTGGGGTATGAAGAAGCCAGGGCCAGTTAGAGCAGGATCAGAATGTTCAATAATGCCAGTATTATATGAGGGCTGATTCAAAACTATAGTTGGGTATGAATTTGTTCTTTAATTTTAACTAGACTATAAGCTTTACGGTAGCAGAGCCAAAGGATATATATATATATATTTTTTTTTTTGGTCGCTTTCTAGACTGCAGGTGCTTACTAGGGGATATAAGTAATATGCCGTGAGGATTTCAGTATATAAAATTATTTCTGGAGAAAGAGTATCTGTCTACCATCCCTTCCTTTGCCACACTCTCCAAACACACACATGCTCTCTCCTACACACACACTCTCATACAATACACACACATGCACACACACATACACCCACATACACCACAATAAAACTTTTCCCAAAATACTTTTTGCTTTGTGAAGAAATCTGACCAGCTGGGTTTCCTGTATAATTTATTTTCTAGCAATAATTTTAGCATTTGGGGTGTATAATTAATTCTTTCAGACTGCTGAAATAGATTTGTGTATTCATTTGCTGTCATCCTAACAATTTAAAAAATAACAAAGAGTGCACCTTCTTTAATTTTAAATGTCCTTTTCTTGAGTAATTTATTCCTAGGGACAATGTTGTTAGTTGCATAGTTGCTGCATGGGATATCTGCATTTAAATTCTGAACTTTAGGTACTTATAGCCATGTAAAACTAATATCCCTTTGCATTCAATGGATTATTAGCATTTACTACGTAAACAGTGCTGAAAGTGTTGAAGAAGCAATCATTCATATGCATTTGTTTCCCAAGTTATTAACAATAAAGAATAATTAATGATATTACTCTTATTGGAGCCAATTATCTGGATTCCCAGAAACCAATTAAAGAAACTGTCTGAAGTATATACTGCCTTCATTTTACTATCACATGGGAAAAACTCTGAATCCCAAGCAGAGTATGGGTCTAGCAATTTTATTACGTTCCCCTGTGCAAATAAGGGAAACACTGAATGTTACAGACTGAAAAGATGGTAGGATTGCATATTTCCAAGATATTTTTAAAGGAAGTGGCCTAATTTCCCATTTTAGGAAAATGTAATAAGGTCAAAATGGTTACATATAACAGAAAAAATGTATTTATTATTTTCTTAGGCCATATGTATTATAAAAGTGTGCAAGAGTAATCAAAAGTGTTAAGATAGAGTTAATAGACTTTCAGTCATCTTAGTTTTGGTCTTAGCATACAGAGCTTGGCAGATATTAGACAAAGTTTGTGGTGTGAATGCATCAACATGCAAAATTAAATCATTGTAGAATATGGCCTCACCTATCTCAATTAATAAAACTAATACTAAAAATACATAAAAAGCAGAAAAATGTCAAGGATATGCCATTAATTTTGAAGATAAATATAAGATGAGAGAACAAATAGATTAATGGATTTGAATAGACATTCAAAAAAGAAATACATAAATAACCAAATACTTAGTAGAATGATGTAGGTGGCTTTGCAAATCAGTGAAAGAATGCTGAGACCATTGACTACTTATAAGAAAAAAAAATAAAATCTGATACTTATTTCATACCTTTTTAAAAGGGTAATAATTATAGTTGGATCAATAACCAAAATGTGTAAAGCAAACATTTATGACTTTTAGGAGAAAATTTAGAGAAGGAAATTCTTTCTTCTCAAGACAAAAAATGTATAAGCCATAAAGAAAAAAAGTGATAAAAATGAATGCATTGAAGTTTTAAATGTCTGAACATTAAAATGCCCAGTAAACAAAGTGTCAAAGAAAAACCACAGAATGGAAAAAGGTTTTGAGATACATGTAATCAAAAAAGCGTTAATTTTAAAAATAACATAATGTACTACCAGTTAATACCATCAGACTGGCAAAATTATAGAGGCTGATTAAGTATCAGTGAGGGTGTAAAGGAACAGAAACTCCCTTAAAATGTGGATGGCATTTAAATTAGTATTGTTATCTTGGAGAGCAATTTGCTCAAATTGAAGATGTGCATTTTCTTTGCCCTAGCAATTCTCCTGGGAGAAAGTCTTACACATGTGAAAGGAGAAACTCATATAAAGATGTTTCCATATGGACATTCATAGCAGCATTTATTGAAATGACAACAGAAAAAGTGTGAATGCTCAGTGAAAGTATATAATAAAATTACGTATATCTACACAATTTAAATTTCAAAATAAGGATGTTGAATTTTTAAAAAGCAGGTTGCACAATACAATGTCTAATGCCATTTATATCAAGTTTAAACACATACGGAAATACTAATTAGTAAATTATGAATTTGAATGCTTATGTGTGGGGCATGGGAGTGTGGATATAGTAGTTGTAAGAAAAGAACATAAAGATATATATGAATAATAAATATTAAAGTCAAGATAATGAATAATTTGGGGTGAGAGTCTTAGGGGACCTTCAGTTGTACTTGCAGTAGTTTATTAAGTTGGGAACTGTGTTGACTTACAAACATTTACTTCTTAAAGTGGATAGAAGATGTGCTGGTGTTTGACACATTACTCTGTATACTGTATGTCTTTTGTTAGTCTAACATACTTTATAAACAAATGAAAGTTTCATTTGGGTAATGGAAATTCAAAACAATGGAAGCCTTCTATTTCCAGGAAAGGTGAACTAGTTCACAGCAGGGCACGATTTTTTTCTAAAAACAAATAGAGAAATCAATTA
The DNA here is from genome assembly GCA_963574885.1 of Lepilemur ruficaudatus. Lineage (NCBI taxonomy): Eukaryota > Metazoa > Chordata > Mammalia > Primates > Lepilemuridae > Lepilemur > Lepilemur ruficaudatus. Next base: position 11,598 of record CAUYRT010064906.1, on the reverse strand, counting down.
ATTGTAAAAATAGTAGGGAGAACTTTTCAGAAGTGAGCAGAGACTCTGCAGTGGTCCCTGGGGGGCCAGTTATTTAATCTGCACAGAAGCTATGAGTTATAAATAAGGGCAAGGCCCAGACAGAAGGTCACTGCTAAGAACAAAGAATCAAGAAAGCTTTTTACAATCCTTAGGGGCTGGTGAAACAAAAGTAAAACTTGAGGGTTCTGAAATATATATACAGTTTTTATCTCTGACCTATCCTGAATCCTAAAGCTGTACAAGATTTAAGCAAAAACTTTGTAAAAGCGGAGTACACTCCGTCCATTCATGTGCTTTTCAAGAAATGAACACCTGCCAATGGTGAGGCGAAAGGAGTATGGAAACAACAGATGGCAGTTGAAAGTACTTGTAGGAGTGACAAATTAACCTTGCTGGGAAAAAAATCTCTTTTCCCTAGTGTCACTTAAAATCTGGACATAGTTAGAGGCTGATAATCCAGCTTGAACCTTGAGAGAGGACCATTGCTATGGCACAGAAAAAAAGCAGAGCTTTTAGCAATGGAAGACAGCTGATGTGACAAAATCAGAGACTTAATGTTCCTCAAAAGAACATACAGTCTCCTCCTGAAGACATTTGTCAAAATGTGAAGCTACCCAAGGCAGGAATTGAAGAGCTAGGTCAAAAAGAACTCAAGAAAAGTTTAAATTTTTGCAGTTCATCAATGCTGAGGAGTTAAAGATTCCCAAGGATTTCTAAGGACAGTCATGAAGCTCCAACCTCTAGAGAAAAGGCAAATAAGAGGCAGACTGCATTTTCCCAAAATAACCACCTTCCCCTTGACATAACTCTCTCCATGGCCACATTAAAATTATCAGCAGCAACTCACACTTACCCTACTTTATCTGGCTAGCAGAAGAAAAAGCAATGATCTTTTCTAGTGGAAGATATTTTCACTGGGAGCCTCTACTATTTTATATTTTAAGTTCACAATGTCTAGCATTCAAACAAAAATTAGTGGGCATGGAAATGAAAGGTAGAATCATGAAATTGATAACATAAAAAAACAGACACTTGAGTCAATTACTGGTGTGAACTGGTATTCACTCGAAGATAGCTATGATTATTATGTTCAAAATAACAGAGGAAAATAGAGAACATGAAAAGATGGAAAACTGTAATTCAAACCAGTAAAATAAATAAAACATTAAAATCAAATAGAAACTCTACAAGCAAAAATTGACATTAAGAACTCAAATCGATGGATTTAACAAAAGCAATAGAAAATAGGATAACAGAACTTGAGACAGGACATTAGAAAATATCCAAGCTGAATCACAGATAAAAATAACATGGGTCAATAGAAAAGACAATTTGGAATATGGAGACAAAAGTCTCAAAAAGCTATTCAGCTAGGGCAAAGGTAGTGATTTTTGTTTTTTTGTTTTTGTTTTTGTTTTGGTTGCGTGCTGTAGTCCAGGGTGGCAGTGAGATTTCAGGGTGTTCTGATCAGACAAATGACTTGGAGCCTGATGCACTTCACATATTTTTTTCACCATTTATTTAGAAGAGAGGCTGATAGCAGAAAACAGTAAGAATGAAGATTACTGCTCAGCCTTTTCTCTCTTACAGTGAACAGTTCAGCTTTGGCTTCATATATATATTCTTCACTCAACCTTATAAATGTCCCGCATCAGACTCACTTTCCTTAGAAAAATGTTCAGCAGACCCTGTTGTTACTTGAGCATGAGTTTTGTAATCTTGCTACTTACCTAAGGAACTTATCAAAATATTCATTCCAGTTATATGGAGTTATTCTTCCAAAGAGGTATTCTGATAATTACGATTTCCTTCACCTTATCACAGTCATAGTAAATTTGGGAGTTTTATATAAATTAATGGATGTTGCTTTCCTGGCTGAACCATCACCTCTTAGGCCAGTTTGCCTTGAACTCAGTGTTGTGTGGTCATGCCACATAAAATTTATACCAAGACTTAGCAGAAATAGCTAAAATAACAAAGCCAGAAACTCTTCGAAAGCATCTGAAAGATATTGCTTTAAAGAATGGAAAATTATAAGGTTTTAAAAATCTAAAGCTCCAAGGGGAAACAAAATAAATAGCATGAAGTAAATATTAAACAACAACAACAAAAAGACACATCTTAAATATATCTAAGAAAGTCAAACGATATTGGAATCAACACTTCTAGATATGAAATGGAATTTATCAATAGGAAGAAACAACTTGTAAAATATTGCTGGAAATGAGTTTGTATCACATTCTCTGGATATTCAGTTCCCTTTTCTCCCCCTTGTAGTGTCTTTTCTGAGTTTTTTGCTTCTTTGACTACAATTTCAATTCTAGTGTACATATCCTGATATATGTACTGAATATAAAGGCTTTGACTGGTCATGGGGACACGTTTTTCTGTTGCCATTGTCATAGTGTGTGATACCTGCATTTACTGATTTTATTTCATTATCTCAAAAATTATGCTTCTGGGCTTTTAAGAATTTGCTGAAAAAAGAAAGCATAACAAAACCAAGTGAACTCTATGGTGCTCCAAACACATGTCACCTCAAGGGGGCATTCAGGATTTATTCATTGTTCTTCCTTGAAAGGACAGTTTCTTGTCCTGCCCACTGGATCGAGAGTGAATACTATACAATTTGAAAATTCCGTGGTAGTAAGAGGTAGCTCATATTTGTGTTTAGTCCTTTCCATGCTACTGTATAAATCGTAACACTTTAAGTGTGAAGCAGGCTGAATGAAAAGTGGAGTCAGGATCCAGGGAAGGAGAAAAAGAGGAAACTTGCTTTATGACATTAGACAAGTTTGGGTCTAAGATAACCATGTTTTTCCAAACATGCAAAGAGTTATTTCTTCCTTTGAAACTCAAAATTTAGGAAGTTTTTATTCTAAGGCAGTAAGGTGATATAATCAATATTAAATAAAAATGATTCATCATTTGGATGTATTTTTCTAAGTTTGGCAATCTGAGACACTGAGAGAATGTCTTCTGCTACAAATATCAACATGTTGGTCAACAGTAGTTTAAACAAACATGGACTCATTCTAAGCAGTCCAGGACTCATATGATGCTTAGCAATGTCAGAAGAAAACAGGCTCTTTCTATATACTGATTATCTATTTTTATGATTATAGGAAAAGAAAAACTTTTTTTCCCCTTGCTTAGCATGATTCTTTGCTCTTTACCCATATAGGTTAACATAGTCAAAGAAAGTGTGTCTGTTGTCATCACATTCATCTCCCCAGAGGCCCAACTTTAATGTAATTTCAGTGTGTTTTTATTAGTGATTAAAGTAGGAAGAAAAAATATAGATTATGAGTATATGGTTACTATTATAGTTTTCATCATTGCGATTGTAAGATAACTGTATCTTCAGATTTCATTTCCTTTTTCAGGCTGGATTAGAATGGGGGAAGACAGAAGAAAACTAAAAGGCAAAGAATAAAAAAAGATATGCTTTTAAAAATGCTTTCCCAAGTCCTCCCCACGCACTCTGTGATTTCTACTTACATAGCATTGGCCAAAACTGGATTACATTTTCAAATCTCACCTCTACAGTAGAGGAAGAAAAGGGAGAAGGGAGTATTGAGTGGTTTTGGGTGGCCAATTTATGGCTGCCACAGCAATTTCTATCTCTTTCTTGGGTTTTTTTTTTTTTTGAGATCATTATAAAAATAATACATAAAAGTTACAGTTGAAGAATATGATGAATACACAAATAAAATATCAATGTAACAGGTAGAGAATGTGATCCACCACTATAATTGAAATGAAAACAAATAAAGATTTAACTTATAAAAATGAGATGAACTATTGAGCCACAGTTTGTTCCTGTATCATAAAAAAGAACTTTATCCACTTGTTCCCAAAACAAACTCACCTTCACTTCCAGAAGTGAAGAGTAGGAGCAAGAAAAGTGGCATATTGAGGAAATATTTTATATCATTTAAATTCATTTAGTATCCTATTGGGATTATTTTTTATTTTGATCATGTGCTCATAATCAACATCTTTTTTCCTCCCTCCTGGAGCTAATCAAACACTGAAATTAAATTAAACTTGGGGCTTTGAGTAGATGAACACAGTGACAATTGAGTAACTCTCCTTGGGGATGTTAATTTACGTAAGTGCAGAGCCACATGCTCAATAGAAAAAACAAATTTTTTTGATCCTTATGGACATTATAATAAAATGTTTAAATAGGCTCTGATATTAAGTGAAAGACTTCTATGTCAAAGTACTTCACTCTTTATCTGTGTGAGCTACAGCATGGCAAGGTTGAGGGAAGCACTTACACAATCTGATTTAACTTTTACAGTAGACATGGAAGTTGCATTTTATCCCACTTTGGTAGATGATAACAGTGAGACTTAGAGAATATCAGACAATAATCTAAAAACACATTACTAGTGAGTGGCAGATCCAGGTTCATTCTCAAAATCTGTGTAATTTTCTTCCCATAATATGAACGTGTAGGTTAAAGATATTAAGCATGATAAGGTTAGTGTTTTCAACACTGGATTTACACAAAATATAAAAGTATTTCTCATCTGGAGATGTCAATTATGGGCTCTTTGTAAAAGGTGAAAGAATTAAAAATCCCAATAAAGTATTTTAACTTTTTAATCAACAAACATGTATTGAACACTTAACTATGTGCCAGTTACTGCACTGTTACACTAATGAAGGCCACCAGTCTGGAGCTCTAACTTGAATCAAGGCCAGCTTCTCTGAGGAGTGGATGAATTTTCAGTGCTTATGAGCAATTCTTAGAAGTATTTTTCTGCAAGTTTGGTCATTGATAGGAAGAATGATAGCATTCTTCCAAGAACAGGTGTAGTCCATATTCCAGATTTATGATAGATTCAGATGCTTTGAACTCATGAAGTGTAAGCGGCCTGCTTAATTTTAGTTTGTGAAAGTCTTAAAATCTGAGCACAGCCATATTCACACCTACTATTGTGGCATTTTTTCAGTGGAGATGGGTACTGACCACCGTAAAAGCATGGCGAAGATATTTTCTAAACAAAGATTCTTATCTATTCAAGTGTTCTGATCTATTCAAGTGTGTGAACAAGTGTTTGATAGAAACCCCGGAGTTGCACACAGTAGAGCACAGACAGGAGCACATGTAATCATTTCATTTTTCGTCTGGATTCTCTGGTTTTTGAGCCACATTGCCTCATATTAAGCCAACCAGGAGGAGTCAGCTGCAAAATATATTTCCTCCAGTGTTACTGATTGAATTGAACTGCTGAATGGAACCATTTATGGTTGTACTGACAATTTGAATTTTGGGCTGATTTTTTTGAGGGCTTATACTGAGCCATCGTATGTAAGAGTTATTAAACTGGTGCTTTGCACGTATGATCCCACTGAGCAAAGCAATTTGTTCTATTTCATACATGGTTTCTCCCTAATTTCTTCAACAGCAGAAATAGCTCAGAATTTCCTTCCCTCTCTCCTTTTCTCCTTTTTAGGATAAAGAATATAGATAGTTTATAGACATTTGGTTGGAAAATTGAGAATGAAAGGAAGAAGTTGTTCTCCTAGTACGCTTCTGGTTCTGAGATAAGTAATATATCTTCAGTATAGAGGGGAATACTTGTCTTCTTATTTTATAACAGGGGTGGGATGCATCCAGGTCATCTAAAAAATGTAGGAATGTAATTAGACAAGATGACGAGAAATAGTTCTATTAGTATCTTCTGAGTCTGTATCTGTCCACATAAATAAATAGTCTAGGAACTGTGTGGAAGTCATATAACTTGGCAAACTGTTAATTTCTGTTTATGAACTCAAAAGCCAGCAGTATAATTTTTCACTAATGTGAAAAAAATATGACAATGGACAGTAATGGAATAGTGTGCCAAAAACATGTTTTCTTTTCTTGGAAGATACTAAACCAAAAGTCTGAGAAGTTTATTAATACTGAAGCCTGCACAGTTCTGATGGAATAAGTAAGTTACTATGCCTGGTATATTTCTTGTCCAGAAAGAGATATACCGTATTGATTTCTAAGCACAAGGAGTTAATTAAATTAGCATGACAACTTTGGCAAGATCAGGACCCCTAATCAAGATAAGGTTTTTGGAGTTTTGCTGGCAAAAATTAACAAAAATTATTTTTAAAATGTTTTAATTATTAGATAAGATATGAACTCAGTTACCAGACCCAGCTTAGAAGAGCCACAGGATCTGTATATTTTGAATGAATTATTACAATAGTATAAAGCTAGGAATGTTAGTTATCCATAATGCATTTATTCCACAAATATGTGTTAGTTATTATGCCAATAGATAAAAATAAAAGACAATATTCTCATGGGGCTCTGGGTCAACTAGTGGAGACATGTAATCTGTTAAAATATAGTGTACTGTGGTAGGTTCTATAATAAATGCTTAAGTGCTTTAGGACAACAGAGAAGGAGGCAGTTATGCTGGGGGCTTCAAAAATGGATCCACTGAAATGGAGTCTTAAGAAACAATTTTTCTTAGGAGCTGTCTTGATCTTCCCATATTATCATCCAAAGACAGAGTTAAATGAGTTCTGTACATTTTTTGCTGAGGTAGACCTGATTTGTGGCATTTTTTTTCCAGCTTACTTTAGCACAAAGGCAGAATCCCAACTCTTCAATCACCTTGTCATATAGAAACTTTGTTGGTTTTTTCCAAAAATACATTCTATCAATGATACAGAAAAGTGCTATTAATTATTGTGGCAATTATATATTTTAATGAAATACTTTATATGTTGCACTTATTTTTCCCCCAGCAGTTTCAGTACAAAAATAGTAATTTTTACATTTGGTTTAAAATAACTAATGATTTGGCGGGAAGAAGTATACGTCATATTTAGCATGTTCCCTGAAAGGCAAAAGTGACTCCAAATCATTTCTTCCGTTGATAACCCCCCTACCCTCCACTCTTTTAGGCTCAGAAAATAAATACTGACTTTGAGATAAGTGTTTTTTATTTGCTTATATATTTCATTTGTCTAGTATATTTGTATATAATATATATCTACTTTGATTTACTTAAAATAATGCAAAACTAAAACGTCAAGTTGTTTCTTCCAGCTCCTTGAGGATCATGTAATACCAACTTGCAGAGCCATTTCTAAACTGATCTCTCATGTTAGTATAATGCAAAAGTTTAAGATTCTTGAATAATAAGAATTATGTGTAATTAAGGAGATTTTTGGAATTAAGCAATTTATTTGTAAAATGCCAAGGCTTGTTTGAATGTCTTTTCTTTAGTTTCATTCATTATAGAAATAAGATATATTAAGGTTATTTATCATAAGTTTTATTCAATATCTTGAGGGTCCATTTTCTTTGAGTATGTAGAAATATAATCACATAAAATATATCAAGTCTTCTATAATTAATTCCTGAGGATATATACATATATTTAGCAAAAAGCTAACTTTGGAGTCTGCTCTGACCAAATCATTCTGGTTATATGAAAGGAAAAAAACCACATTTTTTACACATAGCTTAAAATTAATGATCAGCTGTTTATCAGGCATTATGACTAAGGCTCTGATCTACTTTTCACTATGTTAGTCAAAGAAGTGTAAGAGTTCAAATAAATATAGTTATTACTTTTTCCTTTGAATACAAAATATATTGTATTTTGATATTGATATTTAATATTCCAGTGCAATCATTAAACCTCAGTGTAGCTATCACCTATTAAAATATTAGGTACTTTTAAACCAAATGTAAATAACCTGATAATTATTCAAAACAGATGGATGCTAATAAAAGTATTCTAAGTACTTGAAATTTAACAAATTTATTAAAAAGCCTCATGGGCCCAATGCAAAGTCATCCCAGGTAGAATATTACCTCACTTTGATTAACTTCAATTCTTAATTCTTGGTGAGTGACTTTTCCTAACTTAGAGTAGTTGATGTCTAGAAATGAAGAGAGTGAGTTTAGCCAGATGATGCTATATGAAGCCTCTTTTACCTTAATGACCATTAAGAGAATCCGTTAATCAAATTCAGTTCTGTAAGAGTTGTCCTTTCCAAGGGGGCTTGTGAAAGATCCTAATATCTCTCTGATTATCAGATCATCTTCCCAACTGGTTTCTAGAAATTAGGTTTGAGCTTGGTTCTGCATCAGTAGGTTTCTTTTTTATTATTACTTAAAACATAGGAAAATTTAAATTATATATGTATTGTATTACCCTTGAGGCTCTATGTGATTTGGGATTCACCAGAATTGCTTATATTTGAAAGCTGCTTGACATTTTTCAACATCAGTATCAGTGCCAGTAGAGTTTATATAAAGTGAGGGTAAGATGGATTCCTGCAGAATCTATAATTCTGTCTTGTCTTGCATTAGTATCCATGGGTTTGCCGTTTTTCCTTATAGATACCATTTATTTCTCTGACTATATAGAAAAAGAAATATTCATTTATGAAATTAATAAATTATGAAATTTAACTTTCATAAATAATCCATTTATAAAAATAATTCATTTATGTTTTAACCTGGGGGAGTTGAATTGGTATCTGAAAAACCCAAATGTATTAATATCTTCAGAAATCGACATCAAGTTTACTTTTAGAAATAATAGCTTGGTGTTTAGGGTAGTACACAGAAGTGACACTAATTTTGTAGTTTGGCTGACCTGGGTTATCATTCCTTATTCAAAACTTATTTACTGTGGGACCTTGGGCATCTTACTTTCATCTTCTGTAAAAATAGTTTCATCTTCTATAAAACAGTATTAGTCATTCCCAAATTACGTAAGTGTTATGATGATCAAAGAAAGTATATTTAAATCCAAATTTTGCATGGTACCTGGCACATAATGCATGTTCAGTAAAAGTTAACTCTCACAATATTATTATTAGAAACAGCAATATACTTTTTAAAGACCAAAATTTCAGTAAATTTGATACAAGTTTTAAGACAGATTGGCATGCATGCATATATTTAGCCAGTTTTTTCCAGATGTCTTTTCAATAATTTTCATATTATTTCAAATACGTTGTGTGAAATGTGAGGTTTCATTGAGAAAACGTTTTAACAATAAATCCAGTTTTTAATATTCTTAATAGACATTACTACCTTTAACTGCATAGTGCATTTTCATGCATAGATAGAACTCTATAAGATAAATATCGTTAATGAAAGTCAGGGCTTAAGATTTGTGAGAAAATTGAAGTAATTGATGGATCTAGGATGCTTAACCACAGTAACGGACCTAAATCCAAATTTCTCAGTATGTTGTTCAAGGCCTTCTGTGAACTGGTTTCATCCTCTACTCCAATGTCTTCTATTAATCTACTTCTCCTTATGTAGGCATCACTTTCTGGCATCACAAACTACTTTTTATTCATTTAGGATGTAAGACATTTTCACTCCTCTCAATATGTTCACATTTCCTTCATTCTAAAAGACTTTTCTAAAAGTCATCAATTACAAGAAGCCTTCCCAGATTCCCTCAGTTAAAAGTGCTTGCCCTTCCTCTGAACCCCCATTGTTATTTTGATACAGACGTTTTATAATATCTATCTTTTTATACTGTACTGCAACCATAGTCCCAATGTCCCATCTTTTTTATTATATTAAAGGCTCTTTGAAAGTGGGATCCGTGCTTGATTAATCTTTGTGTCCCTGAAGTAGTGAGCAGAAGGTTTTGCACCTAGTAGACACACCATATTTATTTTTGAGAAACTGGTTATAATTCATATTTTTTCAATTCAGGATAATGAAATAGCATATTGAATGATAAATGGTGTGATGCATAACTATATACAGTAGTCCCCCCACCTTCTCCGCAGTTTCAGTTTTCACAGTTTCAGTTACCTGCAGTCAACCGTGGTGCAAAAATATCAAGTGGAAAATTCCAGAAATAAACTATTTCTAAGTTTTAAATTGCACACTGTTCTAAGCAGCATGATGAAATCTCACGCCATCTTGCTCCTTCCCACCCTGGAGGTGAATCATCCCTTTGGCCAGCGTCTCCACACTGTCTATACTCCCCACCCATGAGTCACTTGGTAGCCACCTTGGTTATCAGATCCACCATCATCATATCCCAGTGCTAATGTTTTAAGTCACCCTTATTGTCCTTAACAGTGGTGCCAAAGGTCAAGAGTAGTGATCCTGGCAATTAGATTTACCAATGAAAATACTTCAAGTGCTTCCTTGAAGTAAAAGGTGAAAGTTCTCAACTTTCCTAATAAGGAAAGAATGAAACTTGTATGCTGAGCTTGCTGAGATTTATAGTAAGAATGAATCTTCTATCCATGAACTTGTGAAGAAGGAAAAAGAAATTCATGCTAGTTCTGCTGTTGGACCCCAGACAGCCAGAGTTATAGCCACAGTGTGTGATAAGTGCTTAGTTAAGATGGAAAAGACATTATTACATTTATGGGTGTAAGACATGAACAGAAACATGTTCCGACTGACAGCAATTGGGTTCAGTGCTATTCGTGGATTCAGGCATCCACTGGATGCTTAGAATATGTCTCCTGTGCATAAGGGGAGAGTACTGTGTTCTATAAACACATGTTTGTATCTTCTTCCTATAAGAATTTTTTTAATGGAGCACATATATCAATAGCAATTTATATTTAAAACTCTATTTTCCCCCATAAGTCATGTTGAAGAACTGAAGTTTAAAATTAAATCTTAATTGCAATAATACATACTATAAATGGAATATAAAAATAGAACTATATTTATAAAGTACTTTTTATAAAAGGTCTAATATCAATGCAAAGAATTTTAAATGTATTTTCATATTTGTAATTGCCAATTAAGGACTAATGAGCATTTTCATAGGAATAGCAATGCATTTTTATTTTCAATCTTTAAACATTAAGTAAAACATGATAGTTGAAAAAGATTTTAACTGCACGTCAAACTGAGCAGAATCATAAAGCTAAGTAACTCCACCCCTCACTAAAAGTGGGCCTTCTGGTAGATTCTTAAGTCTCTTTGAATTTCAGTTTATTTATCATTTGAAAATGAAGATAATAGCACATGGTTCGCCTACCCCATGGATTGCTGAGAGGATCAACTGTGAGCAAAGGAACTTTTAATCTCTGAATTGCTTATAAAATATAAATATTATACTTGATTATAATGCTTGCTTGTAGTCTTTTAAGAAAAATGGTTTATATGTCTGAGACAAGAGTGGATGCACTCCCCTGTGTTCCCAGGAAGAACCTTGTGCTCAGCATGGACATCCTGGAAAGCCCACAAATCGTATTACTTGCAAAGAGCTCAGAGCACAGATAATACATACCTGTACCCTCTGTATCCGGCACATGTAAACCTTTCTGTGAAATGTTTAACTATGCATACGTTAGTGACCCTTGGGCACCCCCCAGCATTATGTATTTCAGACCCCATGGGGTAGGGTTGGGATTGGTCTACTGCAAAGTGGGGTGCATGCAGCCACACTTTCTTTCTTTCTTTTTTTTTTTTTTTGAGACAGAGTCTCACTCTGTTGCCCGGGCTAGAGTGAGTGCCGTGGTGTCAGCCTAGCTCACAGCAACCTCAAACTCCTGGGCTCAAGCAATCCTTCTGCCTCAGCCTCCCAAGTGGCTGGGACTACA